>JASJET010000101.1:600000-774611 GCA_034092305.1 Diaprepes abbreviatus
TTTATTCGTCGACATTTTTCTAATACCCCTGTGAATATCTCTCATTAGCTCAATATAAGAACGGTTATGGCTTAATTTTATCGATAACATGATATTTTTTTATGAATAAGGTTTATTTTCAGATGAAAAGCCTGAAATATCAATATCTTATAGGAGACCATAAAAATTTATTAAGCACATCAAACTCCACAGACGTCAAGTATGTAACTAAATAGACCAAATTAATTTTTTTAATGATGAACACTTCACTATCTACAAACAAATGAATCAAATTAATTGGAAATTTCCTTTTATACAGAAGACAAAGATGAAATAAACAAATTGTTTTATAATTTATTAACTAATTAAATATTTTTTGAACAACTAATTAGTATAAGCTTAGTGAAAATAATAGGATCACTTTATGTATTTTAAATTTGTTAAAAATAAGTTTCAAGAAATGTATTTTTCCGACGTTACTTATAATCCATAATCTTGTCAAAGTAATTTTTCGCAAAGCTGACATAAACCCTAATTAAGATAATGATACTCGTTTCATGACGACCTCAAAGTGACCGTAGTCTAGAACTTCCTAATAAAAAATGCTTATGGCTACAAAGCTTCAAAACCCATCATTTATTAATGAGGGTAAGATAACTGTTTAATAGGAAGTAGATTTTTCGGAAATAAGCTTCACACAAAAATTTTGTTAAGTTTGGAGTGAAACATCTTAAGATGAACTTGACTATGTCCCAAGGGTCATGGCCATAGTCAAAATAAAATAACAAACCAAAAACTCAATTTTTTATGCCAGAAATACATTGCTGGGTTTGAAGTGAAGCATTTTAGAGTGACCTTGACTATGATCAATGCCAAGGGTCAGTTTATGAATCTTTTTTTATTCCGGAACTGGATGATACTGATCGAAAGTTTTTACCGCTCCAAGCCCTTAAAAATTGACTAATGACTTCTAGAGACGAACAAAAGTCAGAAATTGTTCTTTAACGGTATAATAATTGAGCAAGAACAACTTGTAACAACTCTCCCCCTTCCAAGTACCGAATTCCAAGAACTGATTAAGTTAATCCCCTAAATTAGGTACTTTTCGGGATCGAAAAGTAAGTGATAAAGGAGTTCGATTTGCATTTGCGAATCAGTTGCTTTTCTAGCACACATATGACAACATCTCTTAAAATTGGGAGCAAAGTGAAGCAAGTTTTTTGTCATGGAATATTCTGTTCAAGGTATATACACTATTATCATGTATTGCAAAAAAAAACATGTACATTTTTGTTCTAACATGACTTTGAAAAGCTATACAGAAATCCTGCACATTTCTTGTTAGTTGTAAACTTTAAAGAAATGTAACTTTTTTAAATCCATCTAGATTCTTCTATATGTTACATTTACAACATTCAGACATAGATTCATACACTTTTTTGACTCCGAAAAAGCACGCAAGTAAAGTTATTGTCTTTGTTTTAGAACAAGTCATAACTATTATTGTGGAACTAACATCTTGCCACCGCTTTCCGGCAAAACTGGACTTAAATAGAGGTCCAAGTTTGTGAAAAGGACAAGAGGGATGTCTGGGAAAGATACTAATGGATCCCAATCACGAGTCCACCACCGATATCGGGAGGAAACATCCGTACATTGACGGTGGTCGAAAAGTAGATCGCTTATTTATATGTCCTTAACACCAGGGGCATTGATAAATGCGACTCTATGACGAAATTAGATTTCTTCGAAGAATGGTTGAAACATAAGAAAAGTGAAAGAATCAGTCACATCTTTGATAATTTATGTGAAAAACATAGTATTACTGCTACTTCTGATGAATCTTTGAGAAAACTTAAAATGAAAATCGCAATCCTCTCCGGGAACGTAAGTGAAAAGTGGACTTCATCTAATAAAAAAATATTTTCAATTAAATATAAAAATTGGTTAGAGGGATCCGAAATAGAGATTAATGTGTGTGTAAACCAGCCATGGCTCTCAACATCATCCGGAGCTTCGTCTGTAGGCCGACCCAAAAAATTTGATGATTCATCAACAAAAACAAAGAGACGGATAGTAGAAGATCTCTTAGAAACTCGAAGCGAAAGTGAGCTTTAGCCGCAGAATTAGCCACTCGGGAGGAAGGACATCGAAGTGCGGCTAAACAAATAAAAGAAGACGGTAAAACTTCGAAAAAGAAGATATGTTCTGAACAATGTAGACAGTTGACTCCCGATAAAACGTTAACGTATTATGTTGACTACAAATCTACTTGTCACTCCTATAAACAAAAAAGAAAGTGGTCCATGAAGGAGGGACATCAAACGTATCCATCATTTTACAGTTTCGGTAAGTTCAAAGCTTCGTGTCTATCTGACGAGCACATTTGTGTGACTGAATCTCGAACTGAAAACTTCAGGCAATTTTGAATAAAACCGCTGAACGTTTACTTGAAGCTCCGTCTGAAGTTATTAGATATGTGTTACCTCGTTTTGATTATACTTTGCTGAGAAAATGGGGTTGTGATGAGAATTCGGAGCATAGTATTTATAAACAGAGATTTGAGAACACCAACGCTACAGACGAATTTCTGTTCGTGTACTCATTTATCCCCTTGAGGTTGCGTGGCGGTGAAACTTCTTCTACGTTACATTGCCGTCCTATTAAATTTATTTTTTCCAGGGGACAATTGAGTTTACGAAAGAAGACACTTCTAAAATTTTAGAAGAAATGTCACAGCTTCTTCAAATCTCCATAAAACACGATTTGTGGTGGCACTTCGTATACAGGGGCGGAACCAGCCTCTCTCTATGGGGGGGGGGGTGATATCACTAAAGTGCAGTATGGCAAGCGAAAGCAAGTTGTTGACGGAGAGGAGGGGGGGAGACACCAGCAACATTCCCATTTCTAGTGTAAAAGGCAGGGTCGGGCCTATTTTTTAGGATTTCAAGCACTTGGAGAGAGGGGGATGATCACAAGAAAATCAAATTGCCGACAGGGAAGAGGAATGTAAGCACCATACACATTCCTAGTATAAAAGGCAGAATCGGGTCTATTTTCCTGAATTCAAAGCTCTCGGGAAAGGGGGGGGGGCGATCACAAGCTACACATGCCTATACTCTATTCAAGAACTAGAGAGAGAATAAAACTGTTACCGAAACCTCCAACGTACATGCTCCAGTGCCGCAGGTAACTGAGGACTGTTGTAAATCTAATTATATTTAAATATTATAAGCTTTTATAAATTTATTGCAACAATAAAATTTCTGATAGTTCAATTTAATTTCTGTCAGTGAACAAAGTATTCCTTACAGTGTGTCCTTGGTGATTTATCTTGTTTGCTCTTTTTTTTATATATTATTTGAGATTAGTGCGATACCCAAAAGATATGGCTTCCCCCTCTATCGTTAAACCAGGGCATTTTTTCCTCAACGAAAAACTTATTACGATGAATGTTTATGATGCCTTAAGATATCAATATCTAGATAATAATGTTAAAAGCTCTGTTAAGATGTGTTCCAACATGATAGGGGTTGGAAAATCTACTATGTACCGAATACTGAAGGAGAAAAAAACGAATGAAATTGTTAGTACTCCTAAGCCACATTCTATCACAGGCAGACGAAAATCCTCGTTGTAAGAAGAGATGAAAACTACAATAAAAGGAATTGTACATACATTTTAATATGAGGAGCAGATCCCAACCGTCGACAAAAGTTTAACTAAAATCAATAAAGATCGGGATTTACCTCAAATTAAAAGAACTGAGCTCTGAAAATTGCTCAGAGAACTTAATTTTTGCTGGGAAAAACCAGATAGGAAATCTGTTCTTATAGATTGTCCGAAAACTATCCTTTCGAGAAGGAAATATCTCTTTCAAGTAAAAGGTAGAGTTGCTAGAAATGACACAACTTACAAAATTAGTAATTTAACTGATCTTTTGAAAGATTTTTTGAATAAAGTTACTGCGGAAAATTGGGAAAAATCCATATGATAAAAAAAATAAAACAAAATGTGGAATCTCACGATCGGTGAGATAGAGGAACCAATTATAATTAATTTGAGCGAAGATAGCTTCACCGACTGTGATTACGAATTGGATATGTAATGTTTACCAGTATAAACACAATTTATTATTTGAATTTTATATATTTTTATTTTAGCGTGTCACACTCTTTAATTTTATGTATATTTAATTCCAATTAACCGTAATTTTTTTATTATTTTATTATTGTATTTGTGTCTTTTTCTTAAACGTGTAGAATTAACATGTTTATTTTATATTTTTGGGACTATCGGATTTGCATATAATAAAGTAAATTAAGATATCAGTGCAATAGAAATAAAAATAAGTAGATCTAATTTTAACTGTAATATATAAAAATTAATTACATTTCAATCTCTTTTTAGTGTTTAATTGTAATTATGCAGATGGTTTAAGAAATAAATAAACTGAAACGTCAAATGTCCTAAAAATATTTTTAATTAATAATAAAATGACCGATAGCCCCAAAAATATTTTAATGTTATATGGACGAATCTATTTTTTTATATATGTTTAACTTCTTGCATTTTTAACAATGGGTATTTTGTAAGTATTTAAATTATAACTTAGAATTTTTTGAGAGAATAAGGCTACGTTTTAGTCTGAATGTACGTAAAACGGTTTCAATGCAAAATTAAAAATAATAAGAATGCAGTTGTGATTTGTGTTAAATATGTCAAAATTATCTATATTTTCTAATGTATGTGAATTATTAAGAAATCAGAAGAAATAAAATAATATTATAAAAACTTTTATTTTAAATTTATTACCGAAATAATATTCTATGCCACAAATACTAAGTGATAAAATATACCTCCTTCCGACGCCTATGACAAGGATGAATATCGTTTTTAACACTTCACACTTCCAAATATCTATTGTTATCCAACCCAAATAGTCCATTATTATAAACCAGGATTTTTGATTATTAAATTTCTAACCCGTTATGAAAAATATATGAGTCTAACAGATTTTGCCAAAGACAATTGACTAAAGAACACAGGTAGTTTGCGAAGAAAAAAAGGGTAAAAAATGATTTATTACTCTCTCTAGTTCTTGAATAAACTATAGTATAAAAGACAAAATCGGGTCTATTTTCCTGAACTCAAAGCTCTTGGGTATATATATACACACACACACATATATATATATATATATATATATATATATATATATATATATATATATATATATATATATATATAAAAATATATTTTTTAAGAAATTTTTTCTTGGGTATAGGTCATTAATTAAAATTCTTCAAATTATATGTGAGTCATATAATTTAAATATTCTCAAAAGACTAAGCAAAGTTTCGTCCTGAGTTTTCAGCCTTTATCAAACTAAACAAATGGATATAGAATATACAAAAACACGAGAATCAAAAACCAAAAAATATACCTTGTAATGTTGTTGGTAACTTCATTATTTTCTTAGTTACATTACATATCCTTTCCGTGTTAGAGGTTGTACAGTTGAGATATGATGGAATGAAGTCTGCATTTACTGTTCGCATTTTACTTCATTTATACATGGAGCTGCATATAGTTATACGTTTGCTGAATGTAATTTCAGCACTACAACGGCATAATGTGGATATATCCACTGCTATTGCATCTCACATGGAGGAATCTGTGAAAGACACATAAACATACATACGCCATCCAGTGAAGCCGCGTTCAGTGTTGCATACTTCCTTCAGATCTGTCCTTTGCAGAAACAAGTGCACGTGGGTAACTCTGATGAGTCTAGTGAGAGACGAAACATGTACTTCTGCCGTATCACTGTGGCAGGGAGGGTAAGTTTTGACTTTCTTCTCGGTATGGTGGTATAGGTAAGCTATCAACTTGATGCTGGTGGACTAGGATAAATTGTGTTCTGTAGCAATTTATTTAAATTGTGCAACCTCTAACATGGAAAGGATATGATGGAATGAAGTTTGTATTTTACTTCATATATATCTATATCTATATCTATATATATATATATATATATATATATATATATATATATATATATACACACGCACAAAGCTACTTTCAAGATTCAAAATAAATACAGTTTCTTTGAAGAAGCTCACTATATAGAGCGAAAAATTGTTGTCTTTTGATTCTCTAATGGAAAAACCTATACCTAAGAAAATATTACAAAAAAAATATTTAACAAAAGGTTTAAGATACAAAAATAAATTATATATATATATATATATATATATATATATATATATATATATATATATATATATATAATATTCAAGAGCATAACATAGGATTTTTTGTGGCAAATATTTAAACCCCTAAAACCAAAAGAAGATGGTAGAATTCAATTTGTGTAAAAAATGTTCTGGAAATGCCGAATACACTTTTTAACTCTCATATTTAATGTTATTTCAAAGATGAAAATTTTAAAATACAGTCAGTACAAATTACAACATAAAACTCAAGGCTCTGCCCGAAATAAAAAGGCAATGTATACATATTTGCTTACCTAATAACCAACTATTTCCATTCCATTATTTAAGAGCTTGTTTTAATCCACAATTTTCCCCAATAAATCCATCATGACTGCTTCCAGGCCACCTTGTTGACAAATTTTAAATTGGAATCACATACGATTTGCATCTACCTATAATGAAGTGGTAGTATTATATAATCTCTCTAATTAGGGAGGACTGTAGGGCAGCATTCTCCGAACTAAAAATATTGACTCTGCCTTCGCAATATATTTTGGATAACCTACTGTATGTTAAAAAATACAAAGAAAGTTTCAAAACGCACAGTGGGGTCCACAGCTGGGACACGAGGCACAGGGATAATTTGGTGCCAACATATTTTCGCTTGGAAAGGTGTCGGAATGGGCTGGTTGCCTCGCGATAAAATTTTTTAATGTTTTGCCTCTGTCATTGAGAGAGCTTCCAGATAATTCTTTTAAATATAGAATAAAAGAAATCTTAATCCAGAATGCATTTTATAGTTTTGACGAATTTATTCATTACAAATTTTAATCCTAATATTTAAACTAGACTTAGCCTAAGTTTCATGTGTAATGTATATAATTAAAAATTTAAATGTAAATGTAGTTGTAAGTGTTTTATATTTTATATACTGACGAATGTAAGTGTTGTAAAACATGATACTGATGAATAAATTGAAATTGAAATTAATAAATTTTTTTAAGAACTTATATTTAATATGGCTGGTCAGACATACAAATATTTTTATAGATATAAAAAAAAAAATCTTTGATACTGTATTAGCATAAAAAAGAGTAATATAAAATAAAAATCTCATCTTCAAAATTATGTTACATTTTTCCCACAAAAAAAAAATGAAATAGGGAAAGTTTCATCGGAAAAACAAACTTCCCTTAGATCATTATTTGACCAGTTAATTTAAAAAATTAACTTAATATAAATAGAGCAATGAAGAATTTTCATTCAAATAAGAAAGAATAGCGAGCAAGTTTAAGAAGCTGCTTAGAAGTACTTCAAGTTATTTAAAAATTCTTCTAGCATTCAATAGGCCTGAAAAATTTTTAAGCCTTGAGAGTGTTTTCTAACCACTTGCAAGCTCTTATTTACCTTTTTTCTAATTATGAAGCACTTATATAAAACAGTCTAATAATAAAGTCAAATAATAGAGGCTTCAATAAAACTGCTTTGAAACTCTGATATACTCGAAGCCCTGTTTTTATATATAATTCAATTTATTTATGGGTACCATCAATATATCCAATTGCGTTGGAAAATTGTGAGATTCCATAAAATCCTACAAAAATTAGTTAATATTTATGAAAAATTTATTCAATTTTTGAAGATTGAAAGCTGTCACAACTTTGATCAGGTTAAAAATGATACCTCGTGCAATCGTAAGCGAAACGTCGGATAATAATTCGAATTTGACATGGTCTAAACGCATGGACCATGATTTTCAACTTAGTCTGTTATCGTTACATTGTGATTCATCCATTCAATTAGCTTATTATGGGGTAAGCAAGCAGCTACATATTAAATACCAAATTAACTTAATAAAATTATTAATATTTGTACTTACTTTGTTTTATGTCCTGTACATAATGAAGATTGTTTATAGAAAATGTGATGGTTTGATCAGTAACTTCAATTATTTATTTACAAAATCTTCTAATAATTTTGCTACAACTGGAGTGTCTAACATGAACTCTATCTCCTAAAACATTCTGAAAACTTCCACTGGCTAAAAATCTTAAACACACTAAAACCTGGACTATAAGCGGCACCGCACGTGACCTTCTGGTAACTCTTTCCATCATGGGACGCACTATATCGCATAATTGCAATATTTCGTGTCGAGAAAATCGATAATATCTAAAATAAATCCATGTAAGAGTTAGCTTAATTTAATTTACGATATTTTATAAATAAAATAACCGTATTAAATGCTCGTCCGAGAAATTTAAGGGGTCAATCGGATCTCTGAACTGTTTTGGCCTCGGTAGTCTCCTCTCTTGTTGAATATTTTGGGGCTCCCTTGGTTGTTCATAATTTTCTCCTCTTCTTACTTCCTGCTGCTCCTCTTCTTCGTCAAACACAAGCAATGATAATTGCAAACGAGCCATTTTAGATGATTAATCACACATTAAAATACAAAAATTGCATAAAATGCGCCTGTTGTCTTGTATAGTTATAAATAACTACGACGCGACCTAGTCGATTCGGCGGGAAGAGATATCGGAGAAACACGACCTTAGCACGAAGTAACTGAAGGGGCGCATTATCTAAGTCTGTTTTTTTAATCAATTATAAACACATTTTTTAATGGTTTTCCGTTTTATTTAATTTTGGTGAAAAATAATGAGTTATACGATTTCTAAGAACAAGAAAGTTAGTTTAAATCACTTATTTCAGGTTATATTTTCGATTTAAATTTGACATTTGTCACGTGAAATTAAACAATTTTAGTGAATAGGGACAGGTTTAAGACTTTAAGTACGGGTTTTATTCAAAAATATTTAAAATACGCAATAAAAGGTGTAGTAATACAGTAGAATACAAAAACAAACGGGTGTGATTCACTGTTTTTTTGCTGTTTCTACCTAAACCCGAGCTCAATGTGAATTTTTTCCTACCATTTTTATTCATTTTGAACAAAAGATTTCTTTCTTATTGTACCTCAGTTGACTATAAAACTTCGTATCGATGTGTTTCGAGAGCAAGTTCTCTCACGGTTCCGCGTTCGGAAAAGAAAATCATCTCGGGCTGGCTTGCTCTTTGTGCTTCTATATGTACTTTTGGATTATCTTGGTTTCAAAATCTGAAAATATTTCCATATAGCTCAACAATTTTTTAAATTTGAGGCTTTTGGTGCCCAAATGTGTTAATTATTCAAATTATTTGCCTGTTTGAATTTTTTCTACTTACGTAACTAGTAATAAAAATTATTCCTTATTGCGTTTCTATTATAATTATAAAATAAATAGGTTTGAATAGTGTTTGATGTTTAGAATGTGACCTTCTTCTAGTACTATGACTCATGGCTGCCAAACCAACGAAATAGTTAAAGGTATTTTATGAAATTTAAAATATTATCTTATCAGAATCAGGCTCTCTATTTAATCAGAATCAGGTTCTCTCACCAACGCAAGAAAAGAAAATAAGCAAGGCCTATTTTTCATTTTTGGATTTTCAAATGACTTTAAAGTAGATAAAATTATAAAGTAACTTTCACAGAAGTCACAAAATTCATATTTTACAGGTTTCTAGGTTTTTTCGTGAAAGTTAAAGACAATTTATTTCATCTATATGAAAACAAAAATGCCGCTTTTTGTTGAGAAAAAATCGGTTCCATAAAAATATATTTTTTGTGATTAAAGTGAAGATTTTTACGGGATTTTTTTTACTTAAACTTTCTTAAAAGTTGTTTATAATTTTTTTCATGGAAAAGAAGAGCTCCTTTAGAGACTAAATCTATAATTTATTTTTTCAAAATTATTGCAGAGTCCACAATTGAGAAACTCCAGAAAAGTATTGACATATAATTTATTAGGATCCTTTAGAAATAAATGTTAATTTATTTATTTTTTTAGTTGAGACGAAAGAGAAACCAATTGAATAAGATTAAATATATTTTTTTGTATCTTTAAATTATTTTGTAGTGCATAAAACTATATACTGTCAATAAATTTTTATATTTTTTTCACCTTTTAATTAATACCTACCTCGTACATGCTAGATAAATACCTTTTAATCACCAGAAATTTTTTATCCACGTTCTAGGTTTCTTCCATTTTTAAAACTTAAAAATCCTTTCTCCTTTTGCCAACTATTGTAACTTTTCTTCTTATATATATCACTAATTTTTTAAATATTTTTCAGAGCTGCTTGGTTAGTGATATTATTTATTTATGAATTTAATAAACTTTTTTCTTTTTTTTTAAATTGTCTTTTAATCTCCAGAATTTTTTTTATCCACGTTCTATATTTCTTCCCTTTTTCAAAACTCAAAAATTCTTTTTTTTTTTAAATAACAAGTGAACATTTTGAGGTTATGTTACTTTTTACGAATAAGACTAACGATGTTTACTCTACAATGGATTAATGTCCACTATTCCTTAAAAATAATGAATTTTCGCTTTTACAATTAGCGGTGACGTAGTATAAATTTTTGTTATAACTTTTTTCTGATTGGTCGGCCATCTGACGTGAACTGGCAACTAGATGGAATTTTAAGCTTTGAAATACGAAACCAAAATGGATTCCCAATTGACAATTTATGATGAAATTTTGATATTTTATTGATATTATGAATTAAATATTATATCTGATGAAAATACATTATGAGTTATGTAAATTTTGGACTTTTCCTGACATTTTGATATATCTACAATTTACTTTTCGTTATTATTTAGCACATAAAATTGATAAATAAAGTTTGATTACATCTAAAAAAAATTTACATATACATTTAAATTTTAATTATAACTTGCTGAAATTGATAATTCTTGTTTTATTAATATTATAATCATATTTAACAATGTTTTATCTACGATTAGGTACTATTTTATTCTAGTTTATTTTTAAAATTAACTTATAATCTACATTTTCTTATACTATTTTTACAGATTTACAATATTTTCAACAAAGTTTTTAAAAATATTGTTATTGAAATGAGTTAAAACTAAAATATTATAAAATAATTATTGTTAAATAGTGTCTATATTTCACTAAATTATTATTATTTGCCCTTCATTCTCACTAATATTATCTTTACTCGCACTATTTATAAAATGGGTGTTCAAGATTTTCTTCTTTGTGGATTTCACTATACTGTGTTAAAATACCTTTTTAGTGACTGTCTCTGGTCAATAACACTTCACACATTATTAAAAATATATATTATTTATTAGTTTATTTGATTTGTCTTTTAGAGCGAAATATGTTTATTATTCTTGCTTTAAATACACTAATTTCCAACTTTTTACTCTAATTTTTATACATTTTATCATGTCGTTACAAAATTATAGGCATTTAATGTTCTTTTAAAACATGATTTATATAAAAATCCTTACATACTATAACTAATATCTATTCTACAATCTACACTTACCACATAAATGCATTAATTAATTATTTATGTCCTTTTTTGTTTGACATTTTCATAATTAAAACTTATTACACCTGAGAAAAGGTGACTACCTATACAATATGTTAAAAAAACTTTCAAGTATGTGACTTTTTCATTTAAGACTTATTCAGATTTGAAAATTGCGAAATTATTATGCCAAAACTATCCAATCGATATTAAAGAAATTCAGCACGTTATTATACTATAAAGTTTTATTTGCCCAAATATGAAGGTCCTCAGAGATATAAGTGCTCGAAAAAAATCGTTTAAAAACTTCTTTTTTCGTTTTTTTTAATTATTACTATTTTGCAGCAAGGGTACTAAATTTTGAGACTTCTAACAAACTCTTTCTAATAGAAAATTTATTTGTGAAACTTTTTTATCTCTTCAACTTTTCTCTAGAGTGAATACTTTCAAAGTTATAAAGATGAAAAGGGGAAAAACGGGTTTCTTCATTTTTTTTTTATTTTTTGTTAAATAAATAAATGAAGCGGAAGCATATCTCAATTATTGTTATGGGCATTATTCTGGAAGATTAAAAGCAAAAATTAGCTTGCCCCCTGTCAACAGCCGGCCAAAAACAAACCAGCCCTAGTCTATTATATTTTTATGATATTATGTTTGTTAAGCATGCTAAAGATTTGAGATTAACTCGTCAATCAATTTTAATTTTTCTATTTTACTAAGGTTGAAATGAAAAAACTTATTGTAATATTTGTAAATTTTATTTAAAATAAAGTTGATATTATAAAAATATAATCAAGTTTTGTTCATTTATATCATCTTTTCTCTTATTTGATATTATTGGTAATTACAAATTAACCAAAACAAAACGCATATGTACAATGTCATCAGTGCAGCCGAACTAATGTTCCAGAATTTTATTCAAAATAAGTTAGTCTTAGACCTTGCATTGTCCATTATCCTTCTAAGGGTTTTTTGTTTCTTTTTCTGAAAATTCAGTTTGTTTTTCTAGAAACAATATTATATCAAATATTTTTTTTCCACTTTTATCAAAACTGCTTTAATTTCTGGAAATATTTTATTTACGAGAAAAATATCACCATCTTCAAGTAAATTTACTAATTCTCGTTTTATTGTAATCTGGGAATCTCTTTTCTGCCACTGTTTCTGGAGTAGCACCGACCAAGGTAAATTTTATAAATTTCTAATGGCACATTGTAAACTGTATCAAAAAAGATTTACAATGATGCTGTAAAAAGAAGAAAGTAAGTAAAACATAACCTTATTTTTTTCTGTGTGTCAAATCGAAAAATGTAACATTTTTAGGACGCCATATTGAATTCGCCAGATTGAGTTTTTCAAAAAATGTTTTAAATTCGTAATTAACACTAGCAAAAATCCCCCAATACTGATTTTAGACAATATCGAGAGATGTACAATTTTTAATCTGCCATCTTGGATCCGCCATATTTAATTTTTTTTAAATAATGTCAGATTCGTCATGTGCGATCCCAAAAACTACTCCACATTTTCAAAAAACTCGGACAAAATTTGTTTTTTATCCGCCATATTGAATTTTTTTAAAATAACTTTAGATTCGTCATGTGCGACCCCGAAAACTCCCCCGTACCAATTTTGGAGAAAATCGGGAAAAATTAATTTTTTTGTCTGCCATATTGAATTTTTTAAAAAAATATCTTGGATTCGTTAAGTGCGACCCCAACAACTCCCCCACACCAATTTTGGAGAAAATTGGACAAAATTAAATTTTCTTGTCCGTCATATTGGATCCGCCATATTGAATTTTTTAAATATAATTTCAGATTCATTGTATACAATACCAAAAATTTCTCCATACCATTTTTGGCAAAATCGGACGAAATTATTTTTTCTGGCCGCCATATTATCAGCACTATCTTGGATTTTACTGCACCAATTTCGTCCAAAAAAATATGGGACTTTCTGAACATAACGTAAAAAATTTCATTGAAATCGGTGCCGCCGTTCCGGAGTAATCAGTGTACATACATAAAAAAATATACATACTCGACGAAGTGAGAACCTCCTTCTTTTAGAAGTCGGTTAAAAAAGTAGCATAGTGCCAGGAAAAGCTTATCCTTCTATTTTTACCAATAACAGAGATAACCCGTAAAACCATCGAAAATTGTACACCCTGTACAGCCCTGAATTGGCACCCAACGATTTCTTTTGGCTTTCGTACACGAAGGAATAATCGCATGATAAACGATTTTCTTCGCCAGAAGATACTAATGCGTTCAAAAATCGTATTTCGAGAATCTCATCTTCACACATCATCATGGAAAATATTTTGAAAACAATAAAACTACTTTTAATGATAAATATTTGTTTTTATTTGTTACTGATGAGTCACCACTGTACCCTTGTTGGTCGTCGTCTGTTCCATACATTTGTCATAATATTCATGAATAGCTCTCCCCGTGGACCCTTAAAAAATTCCTGGAGATGCATTTTTAAGCTATTAGACTTTTTTTCTTTGAAGACAATGAACTTACTTGGAAGGTCCAGGTCTTGGTAAAGACGAAGAATGGTTGCAATGGATTCTGGTTCAGATCTGCAAAAAACATTGTATAAACAATTATAAATTGTTGATTTAAAAGAAGCACACAAAAGAAAATAATTATAATTAAATAGACCTGGTCAACACTTAACAAACGTTTTGGCTCTTGGTCGAGGTGGGCCTGTTTTATGGCTCCCAAGATCTCCAGACCTAAAATCCTTAGACTTTGACTTCTGGGGATATCTAAAAGAACTAGATTATTCAACACTAGTAAATACTAGAGAACTACTAGCGAGAATAGCACGGTTTTCTAACGAAGTCCGTAATAATCCCAGAAAATTATTTGTAGTGCGGTGGGAAAATATTCGAAGAAAAAAAGATCTATTTTAGGGCGTTGAGCCCGTATTGAACATTGAATTGAAATTGAAGAAACATATGGGAAGAAACTCTTGAAAGAAAATCATCCAAAAAAGGTTGTTTTCGAGAAAATCGCGTTCGTTTTTTTTCCGAAAAACAGCTGTTACTTTGTTAATTTTGATTTTTTTTTCTTTTCAGATTTCATGTGACCTTAATTTAAAAAAAAAACTTAATTTTTGCAATAAATTTTTATATGAAACTGAAATTTTTGAAGTCGCCGCCAAACTTATATCTGACAAAATCTGATTCACATAAATAAATTAAAAATAGTTTATTTGTAATTTCATTTAGAAATAATTAAGCGCCGACTTCAAAATTTTCAATATTATATTAACCAACCCAATACTTCATATTTGGAGTAAATCGGACAAAACTGATTTTTTCTCCACCATATTGGATCCGCCATATCAAATTTTTTAAAAATAATTTTAGGTTCGTTATGTGCGACCCCGAAAACTCCCATGTACCAATTTTGGAGAAAATTGGACCAAATTGACTTTTTGTTCGCCATATTGGATCTGCCATATTGAATTTTTTAAAAATATTTTGGATTCGCTATGTGCGACTCCGAAAACTCCCCCACACCAATTTTGGAAAAAATCGGACTAAATTAAATTTTTTTTTCACCATATTGAATTATGAAAAGATAATTTTAGATTCGTTCTGTACGTCTCCGAAAATTCCCACATACCAATTTTGGAGAAAATTGGACAAAATTAGTTTTTTTGCCGCCACATTGTCAGCGCCATCTTAGATTTAACTGCAATTTCATCCAAAAAAATAGGGGACCACCGCAGCAACTTCCTGAATATAACGTAAAAAATTTCATTCGAATCTGTGCGGCCGTTCCGGAGTAATCGGTGTACATACATAAAAACAATATATAGTTGACGAATTGAGAACCTTCTTCTTTTAGAAGTCGGTTAAAAATTTTAAGCTCACCTTAAAAATGTCGATAACTTCCTTAAAAATAATTTGTTCGCAGAACGGCAAAATCAGTGTATACTTTTATGGGTTCTAGAATAATCTGTTTCATCGAGAAGTCCGTTTTTATATGTTAAGTTAGTGAATTCAGCACTTTTTAAAGCCTACCTTCCATAATGTTCCTCCATAATCTTCCGTTGTGCTGGAGTAGCATTCTCAAGTGCCGTAACAGCCAACCACGAACATTTACCAGCCATGATATCATTGCCTATCTTGCCGGTTTCTACTCTGTTGCCAAAAGAGTCTAAGTAGTCGTTCTGCAGAAAAAAACTGAATCTGATTATTTTGAGATGGATTTTAAGTTCAGAACTTAGCCATTTTATATCGCTTATAAGTATTATATACAGATGCTTTTAAAAGAATAGACAATTTTAAATTTAGGTAATGTAAATATTATATAAACTATAAATTGTTTTTCCGCTAAGAAAAATAAAAAAGACGTAAAAATATTACTTAGTCTTCTGGCTCGCCAGTGTTAAAATTGTTTCTTATAGCATGCAAAAAAAGTAGAAAATTAAAAAATGTGGTATGAAGTATGAACTGTCAAGTCAAGGCCACAACAATAACTGAAAATGTCAATTGCACGTTAAGAGATCCGTACAATTGAACATTATGGTGTGTACATAAATATTACACTGTGATTAACTGTAAATAATTTTTTATTCATATTATCTCATTCGTTATCGATTAATAACTACTGCAGGTGGAAGTAATTTTACAAAGTGCAAAATTAAGTTTGTTAATAATATCGAATAAATTAAATGTAAGACCTTAGAAACTATTGTATTTTTCAAAATATTAGCTTCACTAGTTTCCGAAATTAAGGGAGAAAATTGGCTTTAAAGCATATTTTCAGAAATATCTGTAAAGCCATCTAACATATAATTTGTAAAACAATTAAATAAAGTAAGATTATAAATAAAGTAAAATAATATTTAATTTAATTGTTGGGTTTTTCACTTCTCCTGTTTATGTATAGATGTCGTGTAGTTACCTTTTGCCAAAATAAGGGTAAAATACCAGGAATTTCATATTTTCGGTATGTATTTTATGTTTTATTTAGGAAAATAGTTAATAATTCGGATTAGAGTAAATTTGGAGGTGGATGCCATTTTGGTTTTGTTTGTTTTAATTTATTTTTGATAATTTTTTAAATTTTCCGATAAGAATTTATGAAATTTTATATAATACAGATGCTTCTATTAGTGTGCACTGTTTTTTTATCAAAAGAAACAAATCCAAAATGACACTAACCTCTAGATTTACCCTAATCCGAATTATTACCCAAGAAAGTTAACGCACACAGACGGAAACAGTAGATTAGAGAAATAGTAAGATACATTTTTTTCACAATTTTACTTTCACAGTATAAGAAATAACTAAACTAAGTCCCATCGGTAGACACTGACCCGATTATTTCTTTCTGCTTCAGATATTATTTGTGCCCATATGATATGACTCCCAGAACAAAAAAATTACATGACACCGACTTCTTTACTAAAGATTACAACCATGGTTGCAACTTTGATAACTTGCTTGATTTAGACACCATTTATGACTTAATTGAACTAACAAATCGATTTTCGAACTTCGGTCGTGTCGATGGTCACCTGATCATTATGTAGTGCGCATGCCGACATCTGATCTACGATAACTTTGTTCGCGGAAAGGATTTAGAACCGATCCTGAACTACTACGCATGCGCAGTTGAAATAGTAACGTTCGCGGATAACAAAGTTCTGAATTTTTAGTTACAGTCCCATGTTCGCGGAGAAAATAATTCGGTTCGAAATCGATTCTGAACCAGTTCTGCCGGTTCTAAGGATTGAACAAGAACTGAAAGTTCGTAATTTTATGCAGTGCCAGCTTTCATGCTGCGGCCGCAACGTGCAACTATTTGACAATTGTTTTTATTTTATTTAGGTTTTTCTTTTGTTTATGTCATTTATTGCATTTGATGTTCCAGGAGATATTTTATTATATGATATTGGTTTTACTTTAATTAGTGTTAATCTACCTAGAATCTTAATTGATAAATTAAAAAAGTGTTTTTTACCTTTTAGTTTAAACTTAAAAAAATATGTTTTTAGCGAACACTCCCATTATGTCAAATCATTTATCGTCCTGCGATGAGGACTTAGAAGAAATTTTAGAGTTATTCCAAATTCCTAAAAGTGCTAATTATTTTGAGGAAATAAAAAGCACAAAAAAAAAGAGCAAACAATAGATTTCAGTTAAAATTTATATTTTTTTATCAAAAATTCTATTCAGCAAAAAACAAGATATTTTATTTTAAAAGGAACTCTCAGTTAGATTGATATGAGAACAATAATTATAATTCAATATTTCTTTAAAATAATACAAATAATAAAACTTAATAAAACAGTTTTAAGTTATTTAACACAACAAAAACAACTAGTTTAATTAGCATGTTAAATAATGAGACTCATACCACAGTAGACGATTTAAAGTTCCAAAATCGTTCGTGCTAAAAAAAATCCAGAACCGGTTAATAACTGGGCATGCGCTGTACGACAATCCTGAACTAATTCCGCACTGAATCGGTTCGGAAAGTGACCCGCGAACAAAGCTGATGTTTACATTTTATTGTAAATTTGCCGTTTTTGGGATTAAACTTTGCCGATCTAATAAATATTTTATCCATGGTAGCAATATTTTGGATAATGTTCAGCGCCACTGTTTGGTGCTTTAGTTTATCTCTCAAATACTTTTTGACTACGCAGAAGAGCTAAGCAAAGAACCAAAAGCTGCGCCTTATAAATATAGGAAAGCACCATAAGAAAGGACATCATAGTTTTAAAAAAAAATTACCCGACTTTGAGCCATTTGGCCCACTTCTAATAAAATAACATTGGCCTTCTTCAGCTGTTCAGCATCATTCATACCGGCCAAATGCATGGCGGCAACTACTGGTAGTTGGCAAGCAAAGAAAGTTTTGTATGTGCTAAGTGAATTATATCTGAAAAAGAAAATACTTTTTTTTAATATTAGTAAGTGATTTGTTTCAAATAAAACGTAGCTTTTCTATTACGTTAATACATCTCTTTAGACAGTGTTTGTCTAAAAGAATTCCTAATAGAAATAGATTTCAAACCTTATTAACAATTAAACTAGCTCCTGTGTACATTTCCAAGTAAAAATATACATGTGTACGACAAAACAAATGCACGAACTTCTACTCGCTAAAATATGGTTAAATAACATAGTCAAATGCACTTAAATTTAAATTCTTTTTACTTAATTATGATCGCGATGGACTCTTCTGCTAAAAAAAAGACACAAACAAAACTAATTTTTTTTTTGTATTAGAAATAATTAGTTTTGTTTACAAAATCACTTTTTGTTTATGACAAAACATATGCACGAAATAACAGGAATTTACATTATTTATTATTTATAAAAAATTAGCAACAACAAGTACCTTTGAAATAAGTAATAACTCTCTTTTGAACATTGTAAGAATGTTTATAGAAAACTTCCACGTGTTTCTAGTCGTTCCTGGTCTTTCAAAGTCATCGGTCATATGATACAAGTTTTTAATGAAAAAAATGGCTAATAATAAGTACTCAGTGCAAGTTAAGGAAAAAATAATTAAATATTATAATAGTGGTGAATCATCTTGGATTGCAAAGAAATTTGGAATTCATCATACCGTAATTTCGCGAATTATAAGCTGTTTCGTTCTTTAGGCTCGTTGACCACTATCCATAAAGGAGGTCGTCCACGGAAAATCATTAAAGGGGACGACCAGACAATAATTAGATTAATAAAAAAAAGATCCGTTTATATTAGCAAGGTCAATTGCAAATCGATTACCACTATATATTTCTGAAAGATCCATTCAAAGACGAGCTGTTGAAGGTGGATTGAAATCATACCGAAGTGCCAAAAAACCATTTATTTCCGTCAAAAATAGACTAGCTAAAATTCAATTTGCAAAAGAACACTTAAATTGGAGTACAACCCAATGGAAGACTGACGAGTCGAAGTTCAACTTGAAAAATCCGGATGGATTTCGGCTAGTACGCAGACCTAAAGGGCAACGTTTTAACCCTCGCTATACGCAACAAGGCACAGTTAAGCAGGGAGGAGGAAATGTTTTGGTCTGGGGATGCTTTTTCGGACATGGAATGGGACCAATTCACAAAATTAATGGTATAATGGATTGTTTTGTGTATAAGAATATCCTAAATAATGTTATGTTACCACACGCAGAGAAAGAAATGCCACTTAAGTGGAGGTATCAACATGATAACGACCCAAAACACACTGCTAAATGTGTGAAAGAGTGGTTCTTAAGCAACAAGATTAACGTTTTCAAAGGGCCAGTGCAATCGCCTGATCTCAATCCCATAGAAAATCTACGGAATATTGTAAACCGCAAAATAAATCGCGATAATTACAAAAATGCGGATGACCTTTTCCGACAAGCGGAAATTGCATGGAATGGAATTTCCGATGAAATTTTATCTAATCTTATAGAGTCCATGCCACGCAGATGCGAGGAGGTTTTAACAAATAAGGGCTACGCAACTAAATATTAGTTAAATTTTTATTTAAATGGAATAACCTAAAAATGTGCTATTGTTTTGTCGGATAAAGAAAGTATTGTTAATTATTAAATATGGTTTTTGTTGGTTTTCATAACAAATGTTGGAAATTTTTGTTTTGTCTTAGTAAATTTAGTTTTTTAATTTTGTAAATAAATAAAACAATTTGAAAAGCAATTGTCTTGTTATTAAGGCATATTTTAATATCCACAAGTTCGTGCATATGTTTTGTCGCACACTGTATGTAATAATAGGACCGAACACAAACGTTTTGAATGATCTTAGGAATTCAGATTTAATTTGTTCAAAATATTTTCTGATTATACAAAATAATGATCTTTGTAGCCAACAGCACTTTTAGAGTAGCGTACACGTCACTAACAAGAAAGATACCCAAAGTGTCTCGCTGTGGTTTTGATGAAACTGTCATATGTTGTAGAGGACACGAAAATAATAGAGAGTTTCTTTTTATTGGCGGAGATTGATTTTACAGGTGTGGAAACCGCCCCTGAATTTCATTTCCAAAAACAGATTTTTTACATATCTGAATTTCTAATTAAGATACCTTTACAAGACAAAGTAGAAATTATTTGTAACTTGAAAAAAAGTAAAGCTATGGTGGTTTCACTTTCATTCATATCATCCTTCATACCAAATTTGAAGATATGCGAGTAAGGTAAAATTTTTAACCCCCCATTTGAACCCGCCATATTGAATTTCAAAAAAAAAAAATTTAAATCCTTGACAGCCACCTAGTACCAGTTGGATGAAATTCAGAAATTTAAAATTTTTAGACCGTCATATTGCTTTTAACATATTAGATTTTCTTAAAATTTTATATTTGCTCTTCACTTCCTCAATAATAGTCCCACCTTTGAACAAAATGGAAAAATGTAAAATTTTTAGTCCGCTATATTAGATTTGTCATATTAAGTCCTAAAACAATATTTTCAAATTCATAATTTACACCCTCAAGACCTCCCTATAACACTTTTGGAGAAATCGGAAAATGTAGAGTTTTTGGATCCGCCAGATTGAGTTTTTCAAAAGTAATTTTAAATTCGTAATTAACACTAACAAAAATCCCCCAAAACTGATTTTGGACAAAATCGAGAGAAGTAAAATATTTAATCCGGCATCTTGGATCCGCCATATTTAATTTTTTTAAAATAATTTCAAATTCGTAATGTGCGTGCGATCCCAAAAGACACCCCCGTTTCAATTTTCGAAAAAATCGAACAAAAATAATTTTTTTCCGCCATATTGAATTCGGCATTATGAATTTTTTAACAATAATTTTAGAATCGTTATGTGCGACTCCATTAACTCTCCTATACCAATATTGGAGAAAACTGGACAAAATTGATTTTTTTGTCTGCCATATTAGATCCGCCATATTGAATTTTTTTAAAATAATTTTAAATTCGTTATGTGCGATCTCTCAAACCCTTCTACACCAATCTTGGAGAATATCGGACAAAATTAATTTTTTTTCTGCCATATTGAATTTTTTTAAAATAATTTCAGATTCGTTATGTAACGTCCCGACAATTTCCCTATATCAATTTTAGAGAAAATCGGATACATTTTTTTATGATTATAAGCGCCATCTTGGATTTTACTGCACTAACTTCGTCTAAAATAATATGAAACCACCACAGCAACTTATTGAACATAACGTAAAAATTTCATTCAAGTCGGTTCCGCCGTTCCGGAGTAATCGCAATACATACATAAAAAAATACACAGCCTACGAATTGAGAATTTTCTTACGTTTTCATTGTATACATTTCCAGCTTTGGTTTTCCATTAGGTGAAATCAACATGGTATCAAAACCTTGACCAAAAGTAGTTTTATAATTGTTTATGTGAAATAATTCTATTAGTGGGACATAAGCTGCATGATTTCTAAAATATCTGAAAAATCAAATAAAAATAATTTAGTATTATATATATATATATATATATATATATATATATATATATATATATATACATATTATATTTTCTTGCTTCTTGAACCATAGATTATATTCTTTTCTCTTTATTTTGTCTTTTTTTGAGTTTAGGTTCTTTATTTAACAAAAAATACAAGCAATTGACGTTTCACCCTTTATTTAAGACATTTTCAAAATTTTTGGTTTATTTTCCTTCCTAAAAATATTTTTTATATAATTATAACATTCACACATACCATATCTACAATTTTAAAAAGCAAACAAACACTTAAAAGCAGTATTTAAATTAAAAAAAAAAATATTCAATTTTACCGGTACACACCTTGACATTTTATTTATTAATTAATAAAGAAATTCAACCTTTACGCCGTCTATTTAGGTACTGAGGATACATGGAGTGCAACTGTGTTTTTATTTTTTATAAATTTTTTATATTTTACAATCCACAAAAAAAACGCATACATTTAATTTTATGTTTAAGAGGATATTCAATTTCTGATGCTTATTAACAGGATTGAATACTTAATATTTTTGTTTAAATTAGGCTGGTATAAATGTAGCCCAAATTTCCTATATCCGTTCTATCGTTAACAGTGTTTTTATCTTTTTTAATTTCTATCATTTCCATTATCTGCAATTTTTGGTAATTCATATCTTTGTTTTTTATTATGGTATTGTTATAATCAAAAGTATGTTTTTCGTCCTGTGTGTGTGTTTTTAACGCAGTTGAGGCGTTTTTCGTATATTTATGGTCATTCAATCTGTTCTTTAACAATTGGCTCGTCATTCCTATATATTTTTTGGGACAATTTGAGCAAGGGATCGATTATACTACATTTGATTTATTCATGAGAGGATTTTTACTTTTTAAATTAGTGAACAGTGTATTTAATTTATTATGTGACCTGTGGCATACGATAATATCGTGCTTTTTTAAAATGTGTTTTATTTTTTTTTTTGACCGTTCACTAGTGTAAGGTAATCCTACGTATATTTTGCTGTTTATGCCATAAATATACGAAAAACGCCTCAACAGCTTTAAACAAACACACAAAGGACGAAAAACATACTTTTGATTATAACAATACCATAATAAAAAACAAAGATATGAATTATCAAAAATTTCAGATAAAGGAAATGAAATTAAAAAAGATAAAAACACTGTTAACGACAGAACGTATATAGGAAATTTGAGCTACATTTATTTATACCAGCCTAATTTAAACAAAAATATTAAGTATTTGATCCTGTTAATAAGCATCAAAAATTGAATATCCTCTTACTCATAAAATTAAATGTATGTGTTTTTTTGTTTTTTGTGCATTGTAAAATATAAAAAATAAATAAGAAATAAAAACACACTCGCATTCCACGTATCCTCAGTACCTAAATAGACGATGGAAAGGTTGAATATCTTTATTAATTAATAAACAAAATGTCAAGATGAGTACAGGTAAAATTAAATATTGTTTTAAAAGTTTAAATACTGTTTTAAAGTGTTTGTTTGTTTTTTAAACTTGTATATATGTCCTTGTGTGAATGTTTTAATTATATAAAAAATATTTTTTGGAAGGAAAATAAACCAAAAATTTTGAAAATGCCTTAAATAAAGGGCGAAACGTCAATTGCTTGCCTTTTTTGTTAAATAAAGAACCTAAACCCAAGAAAAGATAAAATACAGAAAAAAGGATATATATATATATATATATATATATATATATATATATATATATATATATATATATATATATATATATAATCGAAGGTTTTTGAGCATCCCGTATAAGTGCTGAGTCCCTCCCAGGATTGTAAGGCAGTTGACGTTTCGGTGAAATCTCATTCACCATTTTCAATGTTCATTGTATGGCGTTTACGAGCGAACTGTATGGCGTCTACTGGCGCACTGACCCCTGCGACTCGGGTGCAAACCAAGAGAATAGCTCCAAAGCTTTTGTTCCTTATGTAAGAGGCACCACAGACAAGATAGCAAAAATTCTCAGGAGACACAACATTGAAACCATTTTCACCACAAACCGGAAAGTGAAAGATCTCTTGCCAACACCTAAAGAAAGAATCCCTCTAGAAAACCAGGGAGTGTACGAAATTCTATGCGGAGAATGCAGCTCATCTTACGTAGGCCAAACCAACCGTAAAATAAGCGCCAGAAGAGACGCTGGCTCAACACTGGTTAAACACAGGACATAAGAAAAATTTCTCAGGAACAAAAATGCTATCGAGGTGTGAGAACCTGTCCACAAGAGATATAAGGGAAGCCATTGAAATTACAAAGAGGCCCAACAACTTAAATAGCAGAGATGACAGCCAGCGAGTGCACAATACTTGGAAAAATCTGCTTACAAAACATCAACCAGTACCACTTAGTAACCAAACAGATTACAACTTGGCAACGCAACCCCAAACACTGGCAACAGGGCCGATAACGCGCAGCAGGTCTCGCAACCTGATTGGCCAGAACCATTCGGAAAACAAACGCATCCGACGTACACACGGGACCGACAGCACCCGAGTCGCAGGAGCCAGTTCGCTCGTTGACGCCATACAGTGAGCTTTGAAAATGGTGAATGAGATTTCACCGAAACGTCAGCTGACCTCAAAATAGGTCGATTTAAGCCAACTTAGTTATATCCGATACCGCTTCGTTCAGGGGGTAAAAGAGGTCAAAGTTTTAAGAAAATATGAATTTTTCTCAAATTTCTTGAAAAAAGTGGTATTTAAATATTTTTTTGTGTGTTATATATGACGTTTTTTTGTAGTATAGCGACCGGCTATAATGTGTTATAAAAGTGACAGATAGATCCTCTTATTATATTTATTAAGTGAACTTACTTCCTAAATAGAACATAAATGGCATTTTCGACTATCACCAAATCGTTGATGTTACTTGAACCGACGCCTGGTACAAGGTACCAACAGGGTCTACCTCTTCTAGTTTCGGAACCATCAACCATATCATCTTGCATTTGGAAGAAGGTTTCCATCTGAAACGAAAATAAAATCCGTTAAATTTGCCGAAAACTTCTACTTTAAAACATTCATTCTCTAATTTATCAAAATGGTCTTATTTTAAAACTGGTTTTAATTGACAGCAATACACAGATTCACTAAAAAGCTTTAAGACTAAGATTAAAACCCACTTTGACCACTTTGAAAGTTATAACCAGGTACCTAGCGACATTTTTTTTTTGGATAATTTACATCAGTGTTAGAATGCATTTCTTAGGCTATTAAAACGATATATAACACGAGAAGTAATTGCCGCCGGTGCACACCCAGTCCACTGACGATCAGCGACGCACAGTGGAGCATTCCGAATTTAATTTTTTAAGTCAGTACCTCAATTTTTGTTGTTTCTGAACGAATTTTTGCTTGAAATGTAGATAATTATATTGTTAGTCGATCTGTTAGAGCCGATTTCTAATTTTAGTCTTATGTACATTCGTACTGTTAAGGAATGTTTGCATTTTTTCGGATTGTTAAATTTCTCTTGTGAAATATATCCCTATATATTCCTATATGACTGTTGGTTATTAATACTTCTTGTTCTAAATTAGAAATAATATTTTCCATAATTAGAAATGATAAATTCGCGATAAAAAAAACTGAAAAACCCCAGCATCACGGTTTTATAGCCTTTAATCTTTGTCTGTGGAGGGGGGCGTTCTTTAAGTCTGCGGCGCGCGGGAAAAAGTTGACTCTGACGTTTCACATTCGTTTCGCCGGAAAAATTTGGATTATCTCGGAGAATATTGGTTGTAGAATCCTTATTTTTTTTAATTTGTGGCTTTTAGACGAGATATGAACAATGGATGATATGTTTTTGTAATCAAATTATTATTAAACATAGCAAGAAACAAATTGTTGCACGTGCTCTTCTAATTGGGAAAAAATGTTACAGTGGTCAACAGTACACTACTAATTAGGAATATTAAAAATCAGATTGATTTTTAATATACCATTAATATTTATGGAGTTATAGCATAAAACAAATTGCGACTGTAATTTGCCGCCAAATTATTGGTTGTACAAAAAAAACACATGTTAACTTTTTTGTTTATTTTATTGGACGAACATTTTTCACATACAGAATTTTTTGCTTAAATCTATAAAAAATATTTATTTCGTTCTCCGACATCGACGGACACTCATTTTCGAAACCCTTATCGGTTTCATTATTATCATGATTTACAAGCCAAACGGCTTCGCACTCCCTCCAGGGGTTATTCACTCATACCAGGTATACAAAGACACCAAAAGTATGAAGCTCTGTGGGGACCCTTTTCATGTTATCGGGTCCTAGGTGGCGTGGTCTTCTGCACTTCCTACAAATTTTCGGACG
This sequence comes from Diaprepes abbreviatus, assembly GCA_034092305.1. Lineage (NCBI taxonomy): Eukaryota > Metazoa > Arthropoda > Insecta > Coleoptera > Curculionidae > Diaprepes > Diaprepes abbreviatus. Next base: position 626,416 of record JASJET010000101.1, read on the forward strand.
GGTTTCGCGCGGTTGCAAGAAGAACCGCTTTCTGAATCGGTTTATACAGATGCTCACTAAGACCCAGTCCCTTGATGTTCTGCAGGAGGTTCTTTGATATCACTCCAGTAGTTGACAGTATTATAGGAATCGTGTGGACGCTATTCATTGCCCACTGTCTGCGGATTTGCACCTCCAGATCTCTGTATTTGGCGATCTTCTCGTTGTATTTTGACCTTAGGTTGTTGTTGTTCGGTACAGCGATGACGATTAGTGTAGTTCGCCTGGAAATCTTATCTGTGAGTATAATGTCTGGCCTGTTATGGGCAACTATTTGATCTGTTAGGAATGTTCGATCCCAGTATAACTTGAACTCGTTGTTTTCAAGAATAGGCTCTGGATTATATTTGTAGTAAGGCACCTTTCCTACCTGCAATAGTTTTAACTTATCTGCTAACTCTTGGTGGAGTATCTTAGCGGCTGAATCGTGTCTTTCCTTATACTCGGTTGCGGCAAACGCTTGACATCCTCCAGTTATGTGCTGGATCGTCTCTGATGTTCGACAGCCATATCTACATTGGTCATTTTCTATTGAGGGATCTCTGATAATGAATTTCCGATAGTTCTTCGTCGGAATAACCTGGTCTTGGATAGCTAACAAGAAGCCCTCCGTTTCCGAAAACATCCATCCTGAAATCAACCAGTAGTTCGACGCGAAGTTGTCGCATTGTCCTGGTTGACCTCACCCGGATGCCGTCCATGAAGTGGCTTCTGTAGCCAGGCTTGTAACTTCTCTTAGTCTGTTCGGTGGTGAGAAGCAATATCCCGTTCCCTCAGCTGTAGCGGCGTTGAATCGTCTGCCTCGCATATTGCTCGATGTAGTGTGGAAGAGTCCGCTAACCTATGGAAATAAGAACGTAAGTTTATTATTTGTTGATCGAGCTGCTTACCAATATCGACCAATCTTCTTCCTCCTTGGTGTCTTGGAAGCATTGTACGTTCAATAGCACTCCGAGGGTGGTGTTTGTGTGCTTGTGTTAGGAGTGTTCTTATTTCTCTTCTTTGTAGGCCTTCGATGTCCGTCCTGCTCCATTTTACTATTCCAAAAGAGTAGCTAAGCGCAGAGCATGCGTACGTGTTGAGCGCCTTAAACAAATTTCTACTATTTAGACTAGTTCGTAACAACCGTCTTACCCTCCTGACAAATTCGGTTGATAATTCGGCCTTCATAGTGCGATGGTCAATTCGTTTAGCTTGTTTCATACCTAGGTATTTGTATGTTTGTTCTGCTTCCATTGCAGTAATGGTTTCACCGTTCTGCATCTCAAATGCTCCCGGTTGTATCTTTCCTTTAACGATGTTCAAAATACGGCACTTGTCAAGTCCAAACTGCATTCCGATATCCCCGGAGAACTCCTCGACAATTTTGAGCATTTATTCCAGCTGGTTTTTGGTAGCAACTATCAGTTTAAGATCATCCATGTATAGAAGATGATTCAATCTTGTTACCTCTTCGTTGTTTTTTCTAATACTAAAGCCGTATCTGGTGGAATTCAAACGGCGTGACAGAGGGTTCATTGCAAGGCAGAACCACAATCGGCTTAGTATTATTATCATTACAATTATCATCATTATTATCAGTCTCATCGTCATCATCATTATTACTCTCATCATCATCATCACTCTAATCATTGACGTTATTATCATCATCATGAACATTATCATTATTATCTTAATCATCATTATTTTCTCCCCTATTACTTTCATCGTCTTTGAAAGTAATACTACAATAATTCTCGATTGGATAATCGCTTACAAGATAATCGTCAAAAGAAGTTTAGTCTGCATCTCGAAAAATAATAATGCTATCAACAAATGTTGCTGTTTGTTTCTTGCTATATCTCGATAAATATTAATGATACATTAAAAATCAATCTCATTTTTAATATTCCTAATTAATAATATACTGTTGACCACTATAACAATTTTCTTGTAATTTGAAAAGCACGTAAGTACGGTAAAATTATAATAATGCATAAAATGTATCAAAGTGCGACAATTTGTTTATTGCTATGTTTAACAATAATTTGATTGCAAAAACAATCATTATTCGAATTTGGAGCGTCCGAGTCACGTTTTTTTCCGCTGACTGCAGGCTGTAAGATTGCCCCCCACCACTGTTCACTTTCTGACTCTCGGAGTAGGTGCAACTTTAAACTCTTGCTACATCAACAATTTTGAAATAATGGGGTTGAACACTGCTGCATACAATAGTTTAACCATCTTCCTACGAGTCCCTACTTAAATAATCCCTTATTGTTAATAAACAACTCCCCAGCAATTTTTGAAAAAAATCTTTTTTTCAAAATGTGCGTCAAAATCTCAGCTAACACGTCCACTTATCAGCATTTCGATATCAACAATTGTCAAAGAGTTATTCTATTTTTTTATAATGAAAAAACGAACCCCAAATTTGTTTATCTGTTTCAACAATTTCAGATCAACAATTCATTTCATTCTTTTTTGTTATCGTTAGTATTTCTCCAAAATTGGTATGGGGGAATTTTTGGGGTCGTACACAACGAATCTGAAATTACTTTTAAAAAATTCAATATGGCGGATCCAATATGGCGGACAAAAAAAATTAATTTTGTCCGATTTTCTCCAAAATTAGTACGAAGATGTTTTCAGGGTCGTACATAAATAATCTAAAAATATTTTTAAAAAATTCAATATGGCGGATTTAATATGTCGGTATTGGTGTATTTTTGTTAGTGTTAATTATGAATTTAACATATCTTTTGAAAAACTCAATCTGGCAGATTCAATATGATGTCCTAAAAAATTTATATTTTTCGATTTTCTCCCAAACTGATGTAGGGGGTTCCTGAGGGTGTAAATTATGAATTTATAAATTTTTTCAGGATTCAATACGGTAAATCTAGGATAGCGGACTAAAAATTTTACATTTTTCGATTTTATTCAAAGGTGGGACTGAATCGTTATTGAGTATGTAAATAACGAATATACGTCTAGAAATTTTAAATTTCCGGATTTCATTCAAAATTGCTACTAGGAGGCTTTGAAGAGTTTAGATTTAGATTAGATTAAGACTTAAAATAATTTTTTTGAAATTCAATATAGCGGATGCAATAAGGTGGGTTGAAAATTTTACCTTATTCGCATTTTCTTAGATTTGGTATTAGAGGGTTTTCGGGGTCGTGTATTACGAATATGAAGTTAACTTTTTACAACTATTAGGTTGATAAGATACAATATGAGAGACAAAAAATTTGACATATTCCGATTTTGTCTAAAATTGATATTGTAGAGTTCTTGAGGCGTCTACAAACTCTATATGCAGTATAAAATATATCGAGCCAAGAAATTTACATCTCAGGTTCTTTAAATATTGAAATAGGAAGGTTTTGGGGCCTATATTACCAATCTAAAATTAATTTGAAATTTAAGATAGTGGATTTACTATGACTGACTAAAAATTTGTTTGACACAATTTTACTGGTATTTAGAAAACCCTAAAAACCAAAGAATTTTTAGTGGTTCATTTTAGGGTGATTTACAACTTTGGATTAAATGGGTACTTTTTTGTCACCTTAGAGTCATTGCGAGGTACACTAATCTCGATTAGTACTTAGTTCAAATAATTTATGGATATCATAATTAATTCTAAAACTAAAAATAGAAAAATAAAATTTTATAAAAAAATCGAACCGACTTCTAAAAGGGCGCTAAAAAGTGAAAAATAACTATAAATTTTTATATTTAATTGAACTTTTTGAAGTTGGTTCCAAATTATTTGTAAATGAAATAAATAACTACTAATATATATAAATTATGGTAAGAAGCAATTACAAATAAAATATTTTTAATCTGTTTATGCAAATCACATTTTGTCAGGTATTAGTTTAGCGCCGATTTCAAAAAGTTCAATTTCATATAAAAATTTATAGTTATTTTTCACTTTTTAGCGCACTTTTAGAAGTCGGTTCAATTTTTTTATAAAAATTTTATATTAATAGTATTATTGATATCCTTTTGAGTTTGTAGTGTATTAGATTAAAATTTGCAGACGTCGCAAGGCTAGCCACTAATATATCCTCTTTTTCTAGGCTAGTGTGTACACTTTGGTTGTTGTTTTTTTTTGTGTTATAGTTATATTTATTTGGAAAAAATGGGAATAAAGTAGAGTTTTGAAGCCACCATATTCAATCAGGTAAATTAATTTCTTTTCTTAAATAATTTAAAATTCATAATTGACACTTTCAAAAACTCCCCTTTATTAATTGTGGAGAAAATCGAGAAATACCAAATTTTTAGTACAACATGTTGGATCTGCTATAATGAATATTTTTTTAATAATTTTAAATTCGTTATATAAGACCCCTTAAACTCCCCTATCCAAATTTTGAAGATAATCGAAAACATTTTTTTGTCCGCCACATTATCAGCGCTATCTGGGATTTTACTAAACTAATTTCGACCAAAATAATATTAGACCAGCGCAGCCACTTCTTAAACATAATGCAAAAAATTACATTCAAATCAGTGGTGGCGCTCTGGAGTCATCGACATTCATACATAAAAGAAAATCATACATATCAGTCCAATGTAGAATTTCCTTCTTTTATTAGTCAGTTAATTACTTACTAGTTCACAGCACCATCCCATAATGCCAGCTAACCTAATATTTTCTGGAGTAAGTTTCTGTGGATCTTCAAACAATTGATATGATGCAATTGTAGTCATTCCAAAAAGTTTTTTGCTTGTTGGTGTGGTGAATTGTAACATCTAAAAGAAAATGTTTTTTAGAAACACATTTGAATAGTTCCATTAAAAGGACTATTATATGCTTTTAATAATTGTCTTTAACAATATTTATACTAAGTCAATTTAACAATGAATTTCTAAATAATCGGGAAACTCAGTGGGTTTTCGTAGTCGATGAACAGACATAGCTCGACTAAAGTTTTTTATTTGTACAATATTTTGATCTTCTGATTACGAATATCGAACAAAAGAATTATTAAAAAAATTTATTTTTTTATATTAGAAAAATTAGAAGTAGATGTCAGCTTGATTGTTTTAAATGGAGCACCCTGTATATTATTACATTTTTGATTTCTACGTAAAATTCTAGATATATTTTAAGTGTAATGTTTTATACGTAAGTCTCACCGTTTTGGGCATATCTAAATTTTTATATCAAAAATGACCTTTGCGGACCAAAACTTAATTATAAATTTTTCCTATAAGAAAGTCTTTTTTATTTAATTTAGGTTAGTTTTCTTGTAGACGAAGATCCACTCTAGTAGTCTTTTTATGATATTTTGAAAATTATTAGTACAACGTGGTCAAAAAAGAAGAATAAAAATTATATTTAAAAAATCGTCAAATGTCAATTTTTTCAAATAGCAAGCACCTATTTTGATAATTTAAGCACTAGAAATAAGGATAACTTTATATAAGGTTGTCTATTCCAAAAATTTGTAGTTTTTAAAATATTGACAATTCAACATGTTTCTATTGTAAAAATGTTATACGGCTTCTAAGTTTTGTCATTAGTTGGCCATGATGACGAGGCGTGGCGAAAATAAAACAATCGAACCCTACAGAATTGTCACTATTTCTTGCCTTTTAACATTCATTAATAATAATCATGCTGAGGCGATTAAATTGTACGAAAATTATTTAAACTTATTTATTATTTATGGAGAATGTGATAAAGTTATTTCAAGAACATGCGATACATTCCCGATCCGATATTCGAAGAAACCGAAACCAACACTACCAACTGTTAAAAAGGTTATAAAAAAAAACTTCAAAAACTTTGGATCTGCGAAAGCGAAAAAAAATAGAAATAAACCAGTTGTTAATAAAATAAAGTTACAAAAATTATTTGAGTAAATGTTCAAATTGACACCCTTGAACTTCCAAACATTTTTCGCACTTAAACAGGAACTCTTCATGGGTGGCTCTTCTTATTGACTGAGGATTAAGTTCTTCAAATGCTATTCTGACGTGCTGCATGCAATCTTCTATAGTAGTTAATGCGGTGTTGTATACTTTATTTTTGATTGTCCCATAAATAAAAAAAATTAAGAACTGTAAGGTCGGGGGAGCGAGGTGGCCAAAGATGAGGCCCATTCTTGGCTATCCATTGAGTATAAAACAAGTTTTGCGGATGATTGTTAATTAAATGACTATTATTTGGAAGCGTCCCATCATGTTGATAAAATAGATTTATATGATCAGCCTGCGGCAAGTTATCTAAATAAATCACTTCCAAATTTCTCACGATTTCGAAGTAGCGCTCACCTGTAAGTTAAAAAACGTTTTTTGTATCTAGAAGTCTTCAAAAATGGCTAACTTACCATCCAGATTATCTTGGTAGAATTTTAGACCAACGATGCCATCATTTCTTATAGCACAATACGTTAAACTGCCAAGACTCTTGAAAATTTAATTCTCTAAATGGATGTACATGTGGGTCGATCCAATAGTGGGAATTGCGTCGATTAAACAATTATTTTTTTCCATAAAATCCTTAAAACTGAGGTTTCAGATAATCCTGGCTCTAATGCTACTTGCCTTGAAAATATTGTCGGATATGCGGCGAAATATCCTGAAATTGTTGTTTCAATATTTTCATTATTAACGACTGGTTTATTTCTATTTCTTTTTGCTTTTATGCATCCAAAGTTTTTGAAGTTTTCTATAATCCTTTTAACAGTTGGTGGTGTTGGTTTTTGTTTCTGCGGATATCGGATCGCGAATGTATCGCATGTTCTTGAAATAACTTTATCACATACTTCATAAATAATAAATAAGTTTAAATAATTTTCGTACAATTTAATCGCCCCGGCACGATTAATATTAATCAATGTTAAACGGCAAGAAATAGTGACAATTCTGTAGGGTTCGATTGTTTTATTTTCGCCACGCCTCGTCATCATGGCCAACTAATAACAAAACTTAAAAGTCGTATAGCATTTTTACAATAGAAACATGTTGAATTGCCAATATTTTAAAAACTACAAATTTTTGGAATAGACAACCTTATACAAAGTTACCCTTATTTTTAAAAATAGGTGCTTTCTATTTGAAAAAATCGACTTTTGACGATTTTTTAAATATAATTTTCATTCTTCCTTTTTGACCACTTTATACTAATAATTTTCAAAATATCATAAAAAGACTACTAGAGTCAATCTTTGTCTACAAGAAGCCTAACCCGAATTAAATAATAAAGACTTCCTTATAGAAAAAATTTATAGTTAAGTTTTGGTCCGCAAACGCCATTATTGACATAAAAATTTAAATATGTCCAAAACGGTGAGACTTAACTAGAAAATATTATACGTGAAATATATCTATAATTTTACGCAGAAATCAATAATGTAATAATATACAGGGAGTTCCATTTAAAATAAGCAAGTTGACATCTACTTCCGGTATAACAGGAAGTGCCGCTATCTTGAAAATATTTTAGCCGGCTGTCTCTCATGTACGTTAGTACACTGTCAAATTTTCAGATTCTTTCTAATTATAAATTTCCCACAATCGAACGATAAATTTCTCGAAGAATCACCCTGTATATAAAAAAACTTGGATGGAACAATGTCTCTTCGTCCGCTACGAAAACCCACTGAGCTATAAGAGACAGTGTCAAAAGCAGATCATAGTGCAAACTGTAAGTTAAAGATAATGTTGGAAAGAGTTTAGCAAAATTAGGGAGGATAATCGATCACGCTTAATTACTTGGAAGTTTTCCAAGTGTTAAAACAGGTCAAGATCAAAACAACAGTTCATAATATCAAAAAGTACAGAAAAAAAGTATAATCTCTTTAACTAGTATATTTGCATATATTAACAGCTTAAATGAGTTATTGTTTATCAATTCGCTATTTTTTTTGAGATCATAATTTTTTATACCTAGTATATCCTTAATAAACAAAATAATTATATTTATGATAAATCTGTTTCACAAAACATGTAAATCAAAAAAAATTTGCAATGATTATAAACTAAACAGTAAGGTCTACTATGTTTTATTTAACGCAACACGAGAACAAAGGCTATAGTGCCCCCAAGCGATTCACTAGGTTAATACCGCGTTCAATGAACAATGCTAAAAAATGCCTCTGTGCACCGTCTATAATGGTCTGAAGAGGTTATGTTCACTTCTTTGGAATTTATTTTTTTACGGGCTCAATTTTGCACCCAAAACTCTGAAATAAAATTTTTATAAAAAAATTGAACCAACTTCTAAAAGTGCGCTAAAAAGTGAAAACAGATTAAAAATACTTTATTTGTAATTGTTTTCTTACCATAATTTATATATATATATATATATATATATATATATATATATATATATATATATATATATATATATATATTAGTGGTTATTTATTTCATTTAAAAATAATTTGGCGCCGACTTCAAATATTTCAATTTCATATAAAAATTTATAGTTATTTTACACTTTTTAGCGCACTTTTAGAATTCGGTTAAATTTTTTTTATAAAAATTAAATTTTTTGATTTTTAGTTTTGAATTCATTGTGATATCCATAAATTATTTGAACTAAGTACTAATCGAGAATAGTATACCTCGCAATAACTCTAAGGTGGCAAAAATACCCAATTTATCCAAAGTCGTAAATCTGTCTAAAATGAACCATAAAAAATTCTTTGATTCTTAGAGTTCTGCAAATATCAGTGAAATATTTAGTCTGTCATTGTAAATCCACTATTTTAAATTTCAAATTAATTTTAGATTGATAATTTAGGTTCTAAAACCTTCCAATATCGATATCTAGAGAATTTGAGACGTAAATTTCTAAACCCGATATATTTTATACTGCATATTGAGTTTGCATATGCCCCAAAAACCCCGCAATATCAATTTTAGACCTAATCGGAAAATGTAAAATTTTCAGTCCCTCATATTCTATCTTATCGATCTAATAGTTCTAAAAAATTAACTTCATATTCGTAATACGCGAGCCCGAAAACCCCTTAATACCAAATCGGAAGAAATGCGAATAAGGTAAAATTTTCAACCCACCTGATTGGATCCGCCATATTGAATTTTAAAAAAATAATTTTAACATCTTAATCTAATCTAAATCTAAACCCTTCAAAGCTCCCTAGTGCCAATTTTGGATAAAATCCGAAAATTTAAAGTTTCTAGACCGTAAAAATAATTTTATATTCGCTATTTATATCCTTAAAAACAATTCAGTTCCACCTTTGAACAAAATCGAAAAATGTAAAATTTTTATTCCTCTATATTAGATTCGCCATATTGAATCCTAAACAAATACCTTTAAATTCATGATTTACACCCTCAATAATCCCCTATATCAGTTTGGAGAAAATCGAAAAATGTAAAGTTTGTAGGACGATTGAGTTTTTCAAAAAACATTTTAAATACGTAATTAACACTAACAAAAATACCCTAATACTGATTTTAGACAACATCAAGAGATCTAGAATCTTTAATCCGCCATCTTGGATCTACCATACTAAATTTTTTTAAAATAATTTCAGATTCGTAATGTGCGATTCCAACAACTCCCCCATATCAATTTTGAAAAAAATTGGGCAAAATTAATTTTTATCCGCCCTATTGGATACGCCATACTGCATTTTTTAAAAATAAATTCAGATTCGTTATGTGCGCCCACGAAAACTCCCCATTATCAATTTTAGAGAAAATCGAATATAACTGATTTTTTTTGTCGGCCATATTAGTTCCGCCTATTGAATTTTTTTTTAAAAATTTGGTTTCGTTATGTGCGACCCCGAAAACTCCTCCACACCAATTTTGAAGAAAATCGGACAAAATTAAACTTTTTGTCCGCCATATTGGATCCGCCATATTGAATTTTTTTAAAATAATTTCAGATTCGTTGTGTGCGACCCCGAAAATTCCCACATACCAATTTTGGAGAAAATCGGAAAAAATTAATTTTTTTGGCCGCCATATTGCGAGCGCCATCTTGGATTTTACTGCACTAATTTCGACCAAAAAAATATGGGACCACCGCAGCAACTTCCTGAACATAATGTGAAAAATTTCATTTAAATCGGTGCCGACGTTCCGGAGTAATCGGTGCACATACATAAAAAAAAAATTTAGAAGGCGGTTAAAAAGAATTAAAAAATTTTTCTTTGGCTCAATTTTCGCTTAAAAAATCTGAAAAAAAAAATGATTATTTGCAACCAGAAAACACACCTCTGTAAATTTTTTCAGATTTTTTGATGCTAAATCGCGCCCGTAAAAAAAGAAAGTCGCAAGAAAGTGAACTTAATCTCTTTAGTTCGATATAAGTCTTATGAGGGGGCTGAAAAATTGCATTGAGGCACCTTTTGACATTGGTTATCGAACGCGGTGCTGGCCGTAGTGAATCGCTTGGGGGCAGATTTGATCATCTTATCCCGCTGTAGCCTTTGCAGGCTTTCATTTTTTTCTTAAGACAATTAAGGACAGCGAATCCCTTTATTTCTCGTGAATTTCATTCTCTTTCTCCGTAAGCGTTTCGAAAAAATTTATTTTCTAATCAGTGGAGCCGCATCGAATCAAGAGCCAAATATAAACATTTTTATTTTTATTTATTTGCTTTGTTGTACATCATGTAACGAAAGAAATATTATAATGACGAGTCATCATAATTTCTTATGTTTCTTGTAGAATTCTGGGCTTGTATTCTCATATATTCTTATAGAATATACAAGTATATAAATAGGGATAAGTTAAGCATAGTTAGAAGGAAAATCATTAATATTACTGGGTGCGCCATCTTTTATGTCGGTATGTAAACATTGAATAACTTTGACATTTACCAACCGACTGATTTGGTTATACGTGTTTTTGAAACGTCAATTCAGTAGAATTTTAACCATGAATCGCTTTACACCGAAACCACGCGCTGAAATAGTGACAATGTACATTAAAATAGTCGTTCAGTTGTGTTAACTCAACGGGCCTAGCGTCGAAAATATCGTGGCCAACAGGCACCGTCTGACAACACTATCCGTCGTTTGGTTTCGAGTTTTGTTGAGTGAAAGATCGTCAACATACCGTTCATCAACGACCAAGACGTTCCAATGAACTGGTTGAAGCGGTCAGAGAGAACGTTGCCCAGAACCCAAAAGTGTTGTATCGTCACCGCCCTCAGCATTTTGGCGTCAGTGGAACCACTTTGCGGTGCATTTTGAAGAATGATTTGCATTTGTTTCCGTATAAAGTGCAGTTAACACAAAAAATATTACCGACAGACCGTCCACGTCGCTTGAAATACGGCCAAACAGTCGCTCGAATGGTTGACACAACCTGATTTTTGGAAGCAAATTTTGATGACCGACTAGACCCATTTCACACTCTCTGGCGGCGTTAATAAGCAAAAATGGCTGCATTCGAGGGACGGAGAATCCACACGAGATCCACGAAACGCCATTGCATGACCGAAAAGTGACTGTTTGGGCCGGCGTTCTAGCCAAAACACGTGTAAACGAAACAGTCGATGGAAATCGATATCGGTGGATGTTGGTTCATTATGTCTGCCCACAAATGCGTGAAAAAGGTCTTGATAGTTACTGGTTTCAACACGACGATGCGCCATGACACACTTCAAATCAAACAATCCAGTTTCTGCAACGGAAATTCCCTGGACGTCTGATGTCAAAAAAAGAGGCGACATTGACTGGCCACCCAGATTTCAAGATTTAACCGCTCCGGATGTCTTTTTGTGGGGTTATTTAAAAAGCAAAGTGTATGAAAGCAAGCCTCAGACTATTGAAGAGATCAAGAGAAACATTCGTGCCGAAATCACCGCTATACCACCCGAGATGTTCGAAAAGGTAATTAAAAACGCAGCAAAAAGGTCACATTTTGCTTTGGCCAATAAAGGTGGCCACTTGATCGATGTAGTATTCAAAAACTAGTCCAATAAATTGTAAAGGACTAAATTTAATAAAAAATAACTCATATATAGAAATCAGTTTTTTTTTCGAAGTTATTCAATGTTTACATACCGACATAAAAGATGGCGCACCCTGTATTTTGCGAAGCGCCAGCGCAACAACTTGAAAAATAACGGAAATGTGAATTTAAGAAAAAAAAACGATGCATTTCCTGATGTTTCTCCATTACTAATGGTCCGAATGAGTCGATCATTTTGTTGGTATTTTCATTCCCTACAATTCATCTGCTTATACCATTAAGATTGCTTAATTTGACTTGATTTTTTAAACAAAAAATGAAAAAAAAAACGCAGATTTTTGTTTATACCCAGTTAATGGATCATTGCAATATTTTTGTCACAGTTTCACTTATTCTTTTTCCTATTGACTGGCATAATGGAGTGACAACCATAGTGAGATTGAAAGGGAATAAACTATCTATCTTTCTTTAATGATCTGAGAAAAGATAACTTTTTAAACGCAATAATTTTATTTATTTTTCGTATGTAACCTGTAAGGTATACATTGCCGACTTTAGCTGTGTGTCAGTTATTCATACCTTAGCATATGCACGCATAACATCAGGTAATTTTTGGCTCTCTTCGTCTTCAGTCAAGTCACTGACGATAACTGGAAACAGTGCCATAAAGTCATTGAATAGTTTTTTGGTTTCTAAGATGTTAGACTGATTGGGTTCGACTAAATTTTCTTTGAAGGTGAATAAAGCTCTGCAAATAAAAGAGAAACACAAATTTTGCATTAAAAGTGTTGGTTGTTAGGATTATTTATTTTAATAAAATTTTTATAAAAAAAATTGAACCGACTACTAAAAGTGCGCTAAAACGTGAAAAATAACTATAAATTTTTATATGAAATTGAAATTTTTGAAGTCGGCGCCAAACTAATACCTGACAAAATGTGATTCGCATAAACAAATTAAAAATAGTTTATTTGTAATTTCATTTAGAAACAACTTGACGCTGACTTCAAAAATTTCAATTTCATATAAAAATTTATAGTTATTTTTCATGTTTTAGCGCACTTCTAGAAGTCGGTTCAATTTTTTTTGTAAAAATTTTATTTTTCGATTTTTAGTTTTGAATTCATTATGATATCCATAAATTTTTTGAACTAAGTACTAATCGAGATTAGTGTAACTCGCAATGACTCCACGGTGGCAAAAAAGTACCCGTTTCAGCCAAAGTTATAAATTACCCTAAAATGAACCACTAAAAATTTTTTGATTCTCCAAATACCAGTAAAATTGTGTCGGGCAAGTATTTAATCTGTTATAGTAAATCCACTTTCTTCAATTTCAAATGAATGTTAGTTTAGTAATATTAGCCTCAAAACTTTCTAATATCGATATTTAAAGAATTTGAGACGTAAAGTTCTTAGTCCGATATATTTTATACTGCATATTGAGTTTCTATACGTTCCAAGAAACCTGCAATATCAATTTTTGACAAAATCGGAAAATCTAAAATTTTCAGTCCCTCACATTTTATCTTATCAGCCTAATAGTTGTAAAAATATAACTTTATATTCGTAATATCAAATCTGAAAAAATGCGAATAAGGTGAAATTTTCCACCCACCATATTGGATCCGCCATATTGCATTTCAAAAAAATAATTTTAACGTCTTAATCTAATTTAAATTTATACCCTTCAAGGCACCCTAATACCAATTTTGGATGAAATCCGAAAATTTAAAATTTCCAAACCGTCATATTGCCTCTGATATATTAGATTTTCTTAAAATAAATATATCGCTATTTACATCCTCAAAAACGATTCAGTCCCACCTTTGAACAAAATCGAGAAATGTAAAATTTTTAGTTCGCTATATTGAATTCGCCATATTGAATTCTGAAAAAATACCTTTAAGTTCATACTTTACACCCTTAAGAACCCAATATATTAGGTTTGGAGAGAATCGAAAAATGTAAAATTTTAAGACGCCATATTGAATCCGCCAGATTGAGTTTTTCCAAAAATATTTTATTTTCGTAATTAATACTAACAAAAATCCCTCAATACTGATTTTAGACAAAATCGAAAGATGTAGAATATTTATTCCGCCATCTTATATTCGCCATATTTATTTATTTTTTTAATAATTTCAGATTCGTAATGTGCGATCCCAAAAACCATCAATTTTGAAAAAAATCGGACAAAATTGATTTTTTATTCGCCATATTGGATACGCCATATTGAATTTTTTTTAATAATTTTAGATTCGTTATGTGCGACCCCAAAAACTCCTCTATACCAATTTTGGAGAAAATCGAACAAAACTGATTTTTTCATCCGCCATATAGAATTTTTTAAAAATAATTTTAGATTCGTTATGTGCAACCTCGAAAACTCCCCTATAACAATTTTGGAGAAAATCGGACAAAATTGATTGTTTTGTCCACCATATTGGATTCGGCATAATGAATTTTTTAAAAATAATTTTAGATTCGATATGTGCGACTCCGAAAACTCCCCTATAAGAATTTTGGAGAAAATCGGACAAAATCGATTTTTTTGTCCGCCATATTGAATTTTTTAAAAATAATTTTAGATTCGTTATGTGCGACCCCGAAAACTCCCCTATAACAATTTTGGAGAAAATCGGACAAAATTGATTTTTTTGTCTGCCATATTGAATTTTTTAAAAATAATTTTTAATTCGTTATGTGCGACCCCGAAAACTCCCCTATCACAATTTTGGAGAAAATCGGACAAGACTGATTTTTTTGTCCACCATATTGGATCCGCCATATTGAATTTTTTTAAAAATATTTTGGATTCGCTATTTGCGACCCCGAAAACTCCCCCATACAACTATATAATACTACACTTTAGAATTTTGTATAGTCTGATTTACTTAATCTCATTTTGACCCCATTCCACGGGTGTTTTTCGCTCTAGCTAATAATTCTGGAGGTGTACGATTTCTTCCGACATCATGTTCCTATTCAGCGATCAAAAATACATAAGAATATATGGGTCAGGTTCGATGGCTTGAACATTTTTTTTTGTAAGGATGTGTAATTGAAAAATCTTAAAATAAAAAACTTGATGGTGGAACAGAACTCCAAGCATTAACTACGGGACATAAAACGTAATAAAAAGCGTAAATGCGGAAATAGATCCATATTACGGATACGATTTATAATTAAAATACCGAAAATTGCGACCTGCGTTGACGTTTCGTTAAAATCGTAAAACTTGAAAGATGCATGAAAAATAAAAAGTTATTCGTACCCTTACCTGGTATTATTGTGGGGTATCTGATCCATCAACCTGCTATAATTAACATTTTTATTACCGCTGAGCTCCAAGTTAGTGTGTTTTATTTTTTGGTTCTGCATTCTAGATAGTGTATAACAGCTTTTATCTCTGGACGATTTACTAATATGTCTACGAATATGCCTTATCAGCTCATTACAATTACGATTAAGGCATAATATTTTTGGAAACATTATTTACTGTGAATTGAGCTTATTTTGGTTTAAAATTTTTTCAAAGTGTTTTAAAATGGCTAAGATATCTGAAATGAAACTCTCTAAGGTTTATTACTATAAAAATTTAAAAAATAGTGGCCAGCGAGCGTCAATTTTTTCTTAAATAAGAAACAAATTACCGTCTTAAAGCACGTAACTACACGAATTAAATCAAGTTTGTCCAAAAAACTGGATAATTCTGTTTATATATAAAAAGACAAGGATGGAACGAAAGCAAGGGTCTATTTTTTACCTGCTTAAGTAGATGTTTAATACCTAAAACTGGTTTTTTATCTTGATATAATTCGCATAATTATTATATATTCAAAAAATACTTTTCTGAATAATAATCTCCCACTCTTAACTTATTTACTTGAGAAAAAATTACTTAAAACACTCGTAACAGGTTCAGGGAGTTCAAATAAATCTAACATCAATTTTATTTAAGATAATGGATGGTAATTATCGCAAGCAAATCATATAAGATGCAAATTGCCTAAGGCCATTTTGGGTCAAACCTGCAGTTGTAGTATTACCTTCATTTTACGCCAAAATAGTAAATTTTAGATTTAATATGCCCCAAAACTCCATAAACTAATAAAAAAATAGTATAATAAAGCCAAAGAACTTAAAACTTCGAGTTTTAAGTCGACAAAAGTGACACAGCTAATGACGGCGTTCTGATTGGTAACATCACCTAATTTTAAGGCGTCGCGCCATCTCGACTATAAAAGAGGCGTCAATTCGTCTTTTTAATGATAGACCTTAGCTCTCAAGGGCTACGGGATTGTTTCCTTATTTGGACAAATCGTAGTTCTCACGTAGGTTGTTTTATCAACATAACATCTTCTATAGCCTATTCAAAAAATAGAGAGAGTAATAGATCATTTTTGACCATATTTTTCTTCGCAAACTACCTGTGTTCTTTATTCCGGTGACTTTGGCAAAATGTATTATACACATATATCTTTTATAGAAATGGGTTAGAAATTTTATAATCACAAATACCGGTTTATAATAATGGACTATTTGGGTTGGATAACAATAGATATTTGGAAGCGTGAAGTATTAAAAAGGGTTTTAATCATTGTCATAGGCGTTGGAAGGAGGTTTATTTTATCAGTATATATTTATGGCCGCTCCCGAAGTCTGCTCGTAGAAAGTTTCTTGAAAAGTAAAATAAGTGGAGGATGGAGTCCGTGTTGTTGTTTCGTAATATTCCGGCTTCGGAAGTGGCCAAGGGATCTCCGCTTTCACCTGTGGTAGCTAACATCTTCATGGAGGCTTTCGAAGAAAACGCCTTATTTTCTGTTCCTCTAAAACTTAAACTTTGGTGCAGATATGTAGACATTCATAGTTTGACTGCATGGCGCAGCTAACCTGCATAATTTCCTGGATCATTTAAATCAACAACACCCTAACATAAAATTCACTATGGAAACTGAATCAAATGGTGCCCTTCCCTTTCTTGACTTCCTAGGACAAAGGAAAGAGAATGGCAAATTAGGATATTCTGTGGACAGAAAATCAACACATACAAATCGATATTTCAATGCAAAATCACACCATCATCCTTCTCAAAAACAGTCCATCATAAACTCTTTGGTACTTAGAGCACTTTCAATATGTGACGAACAATCGCTGAAATCATAAACAGAATACACGGAACCATCAACAAGATTGCCAGATTGGTCCGAAAATCAGACATTTGGAAAATTTTGAACACGTGTAAGAAAGTTGGACAAATTTTGAAGTCTCCAAAGGACGCAATTCCATTTCAAACAGAAAGCGTTTACAAGACACCTTGCTCTTGTGGTAAAGTGTATGTAGGTGAAACAGGACGGTCTATATCCACTAGGCTTAAGGATCATGAAAGATATATAAAAAAGAAATAAATTATACCATCTGCAGTAGCTGAACACCAGCTTTGCTTAGGTCACACTTTTAATGTAAAAGAAACTAGGGCGCATCAATCGAAGATTGTAAATATCTAAATATTATTAATAGAGATGCAGGTTACAGTCTACATCACACATAAAAATCTATTGTAACGCTGGACCACGGTTCGCTGAGCACTAGTCGGGTATAAATACCGGGCTGTTGCTCGTCGATAGTTATTCAGCGTTCTAATCTCGTTGAGTAACAATCCCTGAAGATGCCTTGTGCAATCGTAGGCGGAACGTCGGATAATAACGCTAAAAATAATATGGTCTAAACCCAAGAACCATTTCAACTTGACTAAAGCCGTGAGAGCTTTCTTTCTTTATTACATTGTTTATCTTTTTTAAAGAAGTTGAAACTATTAGCACTAATGACGTATAGAGTTTTTAAATATTTTCCAATAGGCTACAGAATAAGGAGTGGTTTTAACCAGTGTCTGGACACTTCTTATGAGAGAACTGAGGTGGTATTTTTAGTTAGCGAACATTTTAATAGATAGCGCTAGTGCGCCAAAAAAATATAACCGTAATTTACCGACCTGTCATCTGTTTAAATATGGCGATGATTTATAAAATTTATTTCGTTGTGTTCAATGCATTGTTTTTAAAATTCTTAGCGAATAAATTTGTAAGTATATTTAATTCTTGATTAAGGGTATAGTGACCGAAACGACGTATATTCAACCCAAATTTGTGGCTCTTTCTCAGTACGTTTTACTTTTATATCTTTTTAAATTATAATATATTTTTAGTTTTGGTGTGGTAGGTTATATTTAAAAATATTCACTTGTAACGATTTTTTCAAGGTAATATTTAATGTTACTATTTGATCACCCTGTACTTATTTATTATCAAAATATCAACACAGTCCACTACAGTACATCCCGTTCTAGAAGCAAACTAACCCCACTTAAATAATAAAGGCTTTCTTATAGGAAAAATTTATAGTTAAGTTTTGGTCCGCTAACGTCATTTTTGACATAAAAATTTAACTATGTCCAAAACGGTGAGACTTAAGTATAGAACATTATACACAAAATATGTTTAGAATTTTACGTAGAAATCAAAAATGCAATAATATATAGGGTGTTCCATTTAAAATAAGCAAGTTGACATCTACTTCCAGTATAACTGGAAGTGTCACCATCTTTAAAATATTTGAGCCGATTTGCCCCCCTCGACATTAGTAGATTGCCAAATTTTTAAAATCTTCCAAAATCTATTTTCCACACTCTATATTATCTGAAAAAATAAGAAAAAAGGTGATGTGATGGTAGATTAAACCAAAAAATAGCATTTCTTGACTTTTTGTCAGTGTGATAACGATATTCTCCCAAATTTTAATCCTCTTTCACAGTGTAATATGGAGGATCGTGAGGCAACCAAGGATAGGCAAATTAGACCTTTCAACTTCAAAGACACCTCCAAAGCTGTAGCCTTAGATTAATCTGTGCTCTTAATTAAACAAAAACCTGTTGCGTTTTTTATTTATAAATAATTAATACTGTTTATATCGAATTATAATACCAAAATCCGAAAAAAGAAATTTACAACAGTAGCTAACAGACACTTGTTTTCGTTCATTAAAATTATATCACCATCGACATTTTTTCCTTTTATAGAGAGTTCGAGAAATACATTTTTTACAGCTGCATTGAGTTTATCAGCATTTTAAGCATTTGAAACTTCTTCTGCTTGAAAAAAAAGCCAGATTTATAAAGAAAAATGTTTTCCATTAAATTGTACCGCAGCAGTTCTCGTCATGAGCTGATGAGATGTATTCGCAGAAGTATAGGCGCTAATTATGCGATATTAGAGTTTCAGAATCACAAAATGAACTACTCTAATTTCGAGCTCCATTGTGGCACAAATGATAATTACAGGAAGTGGATGAACCAAATGCAACATAACAATATCAGGTAATTTAGTTAAAGATTGTTAGAGTTAGAATATAAATTCGATATTAAACACTCGGTTTTTAATTAAAATAAGAAAGTTATGTGGCTTAAAAGATAATAAAAATCAAATGTATGTTGTCATCAACCCTGTATATTTTTTCGAGATCATTTTTATTTAACAACAAATTCTACTGATTTTACTTAAAAACCAATACAATTTAAGACATCTAGCTTGACTTGATGAAGCAGACGCAACTCTTAAATTCTGGTCTACAGTTTCTTAGGTATATGAAACTCAACAAAAACTCATCTTTATATGGCCCTTGCTATCAAAATATGCAATTGTATACAGGACAAATTTTTACAACTTTTGTGTGAACCTTTTTTTTTGAGTCACACTGTATACTTTACAATAATTTTAAAATATGGTTTATATCACTTATTAAAAATATTTTTTAAATATTTAAACTCTATATATGAATGAACGAGTAAAAAAATGGTGGCGATACTCGATCATTTATACTTAGGCCTCGGTGAGTCCTTTACATGCCACCAAAGCTGCAGAGCATTCGGGGCCGATCGCCTTTGTGAATCCAAGCAGCCTCGTTAGTTGAACTTACCTAACTATTTTCGGTAACAAAATGGTAGCTCCGAAATATTTCTGTTTCACTCCGTTAAATGCTGGGCACTCTCTGAGGATATGGTCAATAGTTTAATCCTCCTCCAGATATCACCTGTAAGTCGGGTCAAATGCGACAGCAATCTTGCGAAGGTGACAATGTCCTATTAATAGTTCCAGTAACAATTTTAGTTCCCTTTTGTCAACGGTAACAACAGATAGAATTGGTTGAGGTCCATATGGTTCAATTGCCGACCCCATCTTAGTCAGACGGTCCGCTTCTTCATTCCCATATATACCTGAGTGACCCAGGAACCACACGAGTCTGACTGTGCATCCCTTCCTTGCCAAACTATTCAGTACATTCTTGCACTCAGACACCAGTCGTGAAGTTACGACACTGGCCGTCAATGACATCATTGCAGCCTTATTGTAGAATAGCATAAATTTCCCCTGTACAGATCCTAGTATGTGATCCGAGAGAGTTGAACTCTCTGACTCCCGTGCTCCTGCCGAACACTCCGGCTCCAGCTCTAACATCTTGTCGAGATCCATCTCTAAATCACCAGGATCCATTTCTCGGAAGATTTTGCTCCTCTCAATCTTTCCTACTTGGAAAATCTGTTTCAAGCAAGTAGTTTCAAGAGTGGTGTCATGTAGTCTGTTTGCATGAGGAGTGATGGACAGTTCTGAGATGCCCTAGACAACTGAGACGGTATGTGCCTTCAGAGCCTCGTTGTCTATATATAAGTGAGAGGAGATAGGTTCACCAGAACCTCTAGAGTCCTAGTGGTGGCAGTCCTCTTTTCTCATACAAACCATCCTTTGAACTTTGTCAAGTTGATGACGGTATTTGCGCTTTATTGTACTTATCCATCGTATGATAGTGACGTACGTGATCATGAGGCCGATCATCACAGTGTATATCCAAAATAACATTCTCGGTGTCAGCTTCCATGTGTACTCAAAGGCTCGATTCCAAGCCCAGAATGCACATATGACCTTCTTGATTCGAGCCTCAATGTAATCATTCCCGCTCAGTCGTGAGTCCAGAACTACTCCCAGGTATTTAACTCTTCCCTTGTATTGAAGAATCCTTGCCATCAATGTAATTGTGGGACGTTTCCCCGTTTTTCACTTTTTTGTAAAGAGTATTACGTCGGCCTTGTCCGGGTTTATCCCGATGGCTCCGCGATCCAGAGGGTCCGCATCATTGGTCCCCTAGGTCCAGCATATCGAGACCAGGGCACAAAATGACCAGATCGTCGGCATAGGCCTGTGTGTACAAACCTCTGTATATGAACCAATGGAAATATGGTTCGTCACCCTGTCTGTATGTAAACTGATTACTTCCGAACTACGGCATCAATTTGAATGAATTTTTTTTTTGTTATATTTAGGAAACTGCTGCGGTTTTAGGAGTTTCCAGGGTCACACAAAATGAATCTCGATTTTGTCTAAAATTGTTCTTGGGAGTGAAAATTACGAATCTTAAATTATTTTTAAAAAATTCAATATGGTAATCCTAAAAATTTTACATCTCTCGATTTTCTCCAAAATTGGTACAGGGCTTTTCAAGGGTATAAATCACGCTTTTAAAATTATTTAAAGAAGTTGATACGATGGATCCAATATGGCCGACTAAAAATTTTACATCTCCCGATTTAATTCAAAATTGGTTCTGTGGGAGTTTCTGAAGGTGTAAATAAAGAATATAAAATTATGTTAAGAAAATTCATTATGGTTAATGCCATACTGATGGAAAGAGCTATCTAAAAATTTTGCATCTCACATTTATGTCCCAAACTGGTATTATTAGCTTTTCGAGAGTGTAGTTTAAGAGTTGAACATTATCATTTTGAAAATGAATATGGCGGATCAAATAAGGTTGAAATTTATAAGTTTTTTTATATTTTTTCTAAATTATTAGGGGGATTTCGGGTTCGTGGGTAACGAATCCGAAGTTAATTTCTTAAAATTAAATATGGCAGATGGAATATGGAGGACTATAAGTTTTATAATTTCAGGACTTTGTTCAAAATTGATATTGTGCGGTTTTTGGTGGGCTTATTAGGAATCTTAAATTAATTCCTTCAAGCAAAACAAGCTGGATTAATACTAAAAAAATTACATGTTTCAAGGTCTTTCTAAATCCGTATTAGAGTTTTTTTAAGCGGTCTACATTACGAATTTAAAAACAATTTATTAGAATTCAAGGAAGCAGATTTATCGTGACGAAACTAATAATCGAAAAATAATTTTTTTATAAAAATAAATTAAATCGACTTCTAAAAAAGCATTAAAAAGAAAGAGATACCAACAGTATTCATACTCCTAGTGCGAGGGGCAGAGTTAAGTCCATTTGACTGTCCTGTATAAGGTAAATGACTTCAAGTAAAACAATTCTCTATCAGAAATACCGCGATTTAGCCACGTCTCAGAAAAAAAAAATAACGTCAGCCGAACAAAACCCAGACATGATGTAGTAAAATCATAGTTTAAGATTTTAATCTACGATTGTTTCGGTAATTAAAATGAAGATCCTTTGAAAACGCAAAACTACACCATCGTATAGCGATATTCAATGATAAAGAAGATAGATCTCCAAATTTCTTTTTCAATAGCCCTCAATCAATGAGGCCTCATCAGTAATTCTGAATATTTTCTTCTTCAACTTCTTCTTATGGTTTTACTCAGATCTTTAACTTTTTAAAGAGCAATTTATTCCTGGGAACCAAACGATCAACGTAAATTTTGTGTCATCTTGCAGATGTATGTCACAAAATCTTAAGCCCTTTTTCCTAATATTAGGTAATAATTTTTCTTTGTTAGTATTAAATAACATCTTTACAATAACTAAACTGAGATTACAATTCTCAGGGTTAATATGACCTATTCTATGACAGGAATCAAAAGATAGATCAGGTCCAAGGCCCTGAATATACTTCTAACCATGGCTTTCACCTGATTTGTTAGAAGTTCGGGGCTTTTCAGCCACCTGCTTTATATTCTTGCGATTTGTTGATACAATGCATTTCACACCCCCTTGAACATATCAGATATGGCATTATTTGTCCTAGAAGCTGAATTTGGCTTCATTTTTCTCATAGCATATTTAATTTCAGGTGTAGTTATATCCTGTATCTCTTCAGATTCAACCGTTATTATCTTCCTTCCAGTAATATCTAGTTCATTCTCATTATTTTTTTTTTAGTTTTGTGAATCTTTTCTTTTATTTGTAGATATTTAGCAACCACTCAACAACCGTCAAACGAAGCTAATCAGTCCGGCGGTTTGGGATTAAAAGAACAATTCAGCGACTTACTTGCAATGTTTCCAGATATCGTCAGGGAATTAACTGATAATGAAATAAGCCAAGATATACCTGCTGTTATGCAGAGATTTGCTAGGGTATGTATAATCTAAAACCAGATATAAGGCAAATATTCATGTCTATTATAAATACTATAGGTTAGACTTTTGTGTGGACAATTTACTTTCGTGTGGTATCAAATAAAATACCACTTATTTTTACATTTTCCAAGTTGTTTTTTATACTTTCTATAATTTTGTTACATTGCACACCATACGGATCCTCATCATATTCATTGGTTTTTTCCCGATAAGCAACATGGTTAACTTAGCCCCAAAAATAAAACTCACCTGAAGTCAAATCTGGAAACCTTGCTGGCCACTTGAATTGATTCCCTCTACTGATCTATTTATTAGGAAAGACATCGTCAAGATGTTCCTTAACAATAATAAGGAGTTATTAAAAGTACTTCTTATTTTAAGGCGATGTCTTCTACTAAAATTGGGATAATTGCGTCACAAACTCTCCAATAAGAGCTGCTATGCATATTTAGTAATTGATTCCTACAAAAAGAGCCTTATCTCTAAATAAAACATATTAGACAAAAATTTTAACTACTTTGCGTTGGCTTTAAATGCTGATTATGAAAATTCTATCCGTTCCCTATGATCATTTTCAGTTATGTTTTGATTTATGCTTATCTCGTAAACTTAGGTACTTTCCAGAAGTTAATGGTGGAATTTCCAATAAACGTTGAAATACTTATGCATTTAAACGGGCTATTGTTATATCTAGAAGAAATCGAATATTCGATGATTAAAAAGTTATCTCCGACTGCACGTTTAAATTTTTCAAATCGCAATATCACTCGGTATGAAAAACCATCTTCCCCTCTTTTGTAATTGCGCCGACATTCTCCTAAAATTAGGAGTGAGTTGATATTTCGTCAGCGTACATTTCAATTAGCGCAATCAAGAATGTAAATAAAGCGTGTAAGAAAGACGATCTCAAATATAAAACTGCCACGGTGATGATCAAAATCAACTAACTGAAGTATGGAGTTAAGCTGCGTTTCATCTGACTCAACCTCTTCGAACTTCAATCTATCCCCAACTCTGAAAAAACATCTTACTGGAAAAAAGTTTGATCCAAATCTAAATTCCTTGCAACGACAAACGTCTATTTTGCAGATTTGGACGAAAATATCTGTAAAGGAAGAATCCAAGGGAGCACTAGTGGCGCAAATGATATAATTGAATTCATGAATGAGTGTTAAATATAACGATTATTGGTATAAAAATAGTAGTTAATGGAGTTACATAATAGCCCTTTTATTAAGGGGGGCAATACATGTAAAATTAAAAAAAAAATGTTAATTTCATATTGATTTAAAAAATATATATTATTAAACAAATTTTGAATATGAAATCCTTAAAGTTCATGTCAAAAAGTACTTGAAAATATTTTTTTATAATTTTTCAATATAAAATGGTGACGATGCGAGCGAATGACAAAAACACCTCGAAAAACGCCTTGTGCAACTTAACGTTTTTTCCGGTGAACCTGCAACATTCAGAAAAAAAAATTATGTTAATGAGATATATAGTTCATAGGTTAACCAGTAAAGTTTAGAAAAAAAAATGAAATTTTTGCATTAATTTTAGTTTAAACAAAAAAATCGAGTATTTTTCAAAAAAATCGCGTTTTAATCATTAATAAACAAATTATTTTTCCGAAATTACAAAAACATGTAGGTTCAACTAGAAGATAATACTATTTTGTAGATGTGGTATAAATTTGAGCTAAATCGATTGAATATTTTTCGAGATATTTTGCACAAAAGTTGAAAAAGTACTGCTTTGAGAAAAACGCGTTTAAAGTTCGCGGTAGTGTGATTTATAAGAATTTGGAAGGGATACACAATTGAAGAACCGTACATAGCGCCGAAGAGAAAGTAGGCAGGGACGCGCGGCAGGTGTGCTCGACCGGCTGGGGAACGCCGCGCTGCCTATAACTAACTATAACTCGAGAACTAATACGAATATCGGTTTAAAACTTTTTTTGGCGTATTCTGCAGAGCATTCAGAACATTTTAACATAATAAAAAAAAATCGATTTCTTTAAGCAGTTACATGTATCGCCCCCCTTAAAAATATCCATATTCATATTTAAAAAAATATATATATTTCTTTTAGTTATTAGAATACACCACAGTAAATGGCAAAAAAAATTGCCCATTAAATCTGATTTCATCATACAGAGTCTTAGAAGATCCACAGAAACTTACTCCAGAAAATTTAAGGTTAGCTAATATCTTGGGATGGTGTATCGAACTGGTAAGTAATTTTTATATCATTTTCGAATTTATGTTAATAATTTACCTGGTCATTGTTGACACGACCTATTGAAAAATCTTAAGAGCCAAACGAAGTTTGAAAGTAGTTATCAAAACGAACACTTTAAATTCCATTATGTACAGGGTGCGGCATTTATCTTGAAACAACGGAATATCTGGATGAGATCACATTTTGTCAAAAAATGTTTTATATAAAAATTATAAAGTAGTAGAGGGACTAACTAATAGTGACCTTGAAATGACCCCGATTGTGTTCTTCAAGGTCATTTGAGGGACGACTTTAGAATTTTAAATAGGACTCCCACATTCTGATCCCGGAAATGAAAAGGGCGGAACATTTTTCTATCGGATATGACCCTGACCTTAAGATGAAGGTCAAATATCAAGGTCATTAAAGTTCAAAACAAAAAAGATCGCAGAATTTCGCGAAATGTTTCGTACAAAAGTTGTTGGGCAGCACGGGGAATAAGTGGTCACTATCACTTGAAAATAACCTTGACCTTAAACTTGTCATTTCAAGCTCAATTTCAAAATTTGAAAGGTAATTTGAACAGCGCAAAATATTGTGATATTTTAGAAAATCAACTTCCACTTTTGTTTGGAGACTTACACTTAGATGTAAAGCAACAAATATTTTTTCAACACGATGGATATCCAGCGCATTATTCCCAATAAGCACGTCAAGTGTTGGATCGCGAATTCAATTGACGGTGAATTGGTAGAGGAAGTCCAGTAAAATGGCCTGTAAGATCGCCAAACCTTACGTCACCTTGTTCTTGTTTATGGCATTATTTGAAGAGCGAAGTTATTGCCAACAACTCGTGAAATCATAAAGCAGCAAATCAGAGGTGCTTGTGCCAAAATAACGCTTGAAATGCTCCACAATTGTGTACAATCTTTGTAGTACTTTGAAGTTATAAGTAACAATTTTGAGCACTTATTTGAAATAAATTCTTATGAAACCTTTAACATGAACATGCAAAATGTTATGGGACGGGGGAACTCATAGAAAACGAGTACCCCGATGCTGAGTGGCGAGGGAACTGACCTAAAAATAAGCACCTCGATGGTGACAGGCGACAGGACTCAACGAAAATAAGCAGTTCGATGGCGAAAGGCGAGGGGACTTACCTTAAACAAGCACCCCGAAGAAAACAAAAACTACTACGTCCACGTCATTGTTCCTGGGTAATGCTAAAAGTAGTTAATCATGCACATAATTGTACTAAGTAGAATTTTTGTTAACAATTCTAAACGAATGAATTCTTTCAAATAGTTCGGAAGATCGAGATCAAGGTAATATTATAGCAACTTTACAATATTACAACTTTAGTATGAACCATTTAATAAAATAATGACGTTGAAGATCTTAGTTTGACCTTAAAATGACTTTGATATTAGATCTTAACCTTGAGGTCAAGATCATATTTGATGATGAAATTACAGCGATTACATTGATCGATGTTTCCATTTCCGGGGGTTAAATTGGGGTTTTCCTTTTCAAATTTTGAAATTGAGCATCAAATGACACTTGAAGGTCCTGGTCAATGTTATTTTCAAGGTTACTATCATATAGCCCCCGCGTCACTTAACAACTTTTGTACGAAACATTTCACGAAATACTGCGACCTTTTTTGTGTTGATCTTAAAATGACCTTGATGTTCGACCTGTACCTTGAGGTTAAGGTCATATATGATGGTAAAATTTTCCACCCTTTCCATTCCCGGGGTTAAAATTGGAAGGTCCCATTTAAAATTTCAAAGTTGACCTTCAAATATTCTTGAAGGGTAAGGTTAAGGTCATTTTCAAGGGCACTACTAGTTAGCCCTCTTGTCACCCTATAATTTTTGTATATTTTTGTATATTTTTCGAAAAAATTTGATCCCACCGAGATATTCCGTTATCTCAAGATAAATGCCGCACCCTGTATACCAACAGTGGATACATTGCAATCTGATATAGTACTTTGTCTCTAATTGTGTTAGAATAGAGTGTGTCTGCCCTTATTGTACAAGTTTTTTTCAGTTAGTTGAGAACTAATAATTATTATAATATATTTTTTTAAAGACCACGTTTTTAAATCGGATTAAAAAGTATAAAATAATATGCCGCATTCTCCTGAAAATTTGTAGTTGGAAATTTTGAATAGCTATAAAAATACTTATAAGACTTTAAATGAGCCCTGTCAATAGCATCTGTAAAAAAGCCTTAAGTATCCTTTTATTTAAATCATTCTTTCTAGCAATCAGGAAAAACCGTCGCTATACGAATTCTTTGCATATGTTCAAACAAATATATCGCATTGTAGTGATTTTATTTGATTATTCTTTTGTTTCCTAATAATACAATTTATTGTATTGGTACTTATCCTTTTGATTTTATTTACATAACCAGACTAGGATTTTTGCGACAAACTTACTTATAAACATTAAAAAAGGGTACGATCTTTTAAATTTATATCGTCATAAATTGTCTGGGTTTGTATATTTAAGAAAACATTTAATCGACTCAAAGGTAATAAAAAACTAGGTTTAGATTTAAGTACGATAATCGATTTATTTTTCCTTTAGATTTTCTTGGGTGGTAATATAAGATATATATATATATATAATATATATATATATATATATATATATATATATATATATATATATATGTACAATTTTTTCTTTATTTTGTCTTTTCTTGGGTTTAGGTTCTTTATTTAACAAAAAATGCAAAACAATTGACGTTTCGCCCTTTATTTAAGGCATTTTCAAAATGTTTTCTTCCTAAAAATATTTTTATATAATTAAAACATTCACAGGAACATATCTACAATTTAAAAAAAAAAAAACAAGACACTTTAAAACAGTAATGAAATCCAATCATTGTATCGTCTACTGAGGATACATGGAATGCGAGTATGTTTTATTTTTTATATATTTTTTATATTTTACAATGCACAAAAAAACAAAATAAGGTATACGTTTACTTTTATGTTTAAGAGGATATTTAATTTTTGATTCTTATTTGACAGGATCGAATACTTAATATTTTTGGTTAAATTAGGCTTGTGTAAATGTGGCTCAAATTTCCCATATCTGTTATGTCGTTAACAGTGTTTTTATCTTTTTTAATTTCAATCATTTCCTTTATCTGTAATTTTTGGTAATTTATATCTTTGTTTTTTTATTATGGTACTGTTATAATCAAAAGTATGTTTTTCGTCCTGGGTGTGTTTGTTTAACGCTATTGAGGCATTTTTTGTATATTTTTGGCCATTTAATCTGTTCTTCAGCAATTGGCTCGTCATGCCAATATATTTTTTGGGACAATTTGTGCAAGGGATCGAATATATTACATTTGATTTATTCATGAGAGGAGTTTTACTTTTTAAATTTGTGAACAGTGTATTTAATTTATTATGTGACTTGTGGCATACGATAATATCATGCTTTTTTAAAATGTATTTTATTTTTTCTGACAGTTCACTAGTGTAAGGTAATGCTACATATTTTTGCTGTTTATGTTCTATGTTTTTTGTTATTACGTTATTATAAAATTTATATGTTAGTTAAAATCTATATACAGGATGAATATTTAATTCCTCCTTTTAGTGGAATACATTTCACGTTAATCAGCATAAATTAATTAGTGTTTGTTTCATTATATAATGTCCCATTTTTGATAGCGTAACGTCGCTCGAAATGTCAAATCACATTAATTGATTTTGATCAAGTTTGAAAGTTATGTTTGTAACCATCCTTATTTTTGTTTCAGATGGTGGTCGCCATACAAATACAGGATGATATTATAGACCGTTCTGAGACTAGAAGGGGAGCACCCTGTTGGTATTGTCTGCCAGAAATAGGTTGGAGTGCAGTAAATGATTTAGTAATTATCTCAAATGCCGTTTATATTTTGCTTAAAAAGTAAGTTTACTTTTCATTGATAGAATAAGGAGAGAGGTAAGGTAAATTCAAAGAATTATATTAGGTTATATTTTTTAGCTTTTCAGCATGTCCATATATTTATTTAGAAACTACAAAAATCAACTTGGTTAAATTAAAATAAAAATCAAATTTGAGAACAAAAACTAAACCATTACAGTTCATGTTTACCCTACATCAGTTGGGTAAACATGAACACAATGTGGAGTATTTTCGACTTTGCCTAGTTTACAACAATCAGTCTTCAGTTACGGCATAAATCACTTAGATAGCCCGCCGATGTAGATTGCCCATCCATACATTTTTAATATGCCTAGTACTTACCCACAAAACCCCATAATCCAGTTTTCATCGGGTGAACTTATGTATTTTTCATTGCAAAAAATGTGATTTTAATCATCAGAATCACAAAACTCTTGCAGGGTTTACTACTAACCTGTTTGTTTTTATCTTCCACATTCAATTCCTTGTCTATTGTTTGTTTCTTTGGTATTTTCTCTGTTTTTCTTTTTTTTTGCTATTATTTTATTTTGTTTCTCTTGCAGTTCTTTGTCAGGTTTACTTGTTAAAATTATTGGATGTTTCTCTCTGATATTATGTTTAGATTGTGAAGCAGGAAGGTAGGTTAATTTCCGTGGAACTGAATGACTTTGTGCATCAGGATTTTTTATACCATAAGTTTGACCATCTTTATTAGTAGATCGAAGAACAGAAACATATTTATCATAAACATCGGTAGATTGTGCAGTAGTATCTTCAGAAATGGGAGTGGTAAAAAAAGATATATTATGAACTTGGGAAGATTGATCATTAGGCGCTTGCGCATGAATAACAGGTATATCAAGAGCTTGTGCTTCGGGAGCTTGTACTTCTGTATTGGTGGCCTCTTGTTCTGGATATTTGCTTTCAAGTTGGTTTTTTTGATGTTTGTGCGTCAGTATTTTGAGCGCTAAGCGTTTAGTATTGTTCTTAGTTGAAATCTATTATTCACTGTGGACAAATACCTGCAGCACTGGAGGTGGTAGCTCGGAGGTTCCGTTGGCAATTTTATTACTCCTTCTGGTTCTTGAATAGAGCCCGACCACATGGAAAGAGCCCCCACAGAGCTAGAACTTCATGATATCTACGATGAGTGGAGCACCAAAGCCATATGGCTGTTTATAGCTTAAGGGTTTTGATTTGGATAGTCCCAATTTCTGCAGTGTTCGGTTAAAGCAGTGCCTTTGATGAGAATTAATTTAATATTAAGAAACAATATTATTATGAAATAATCGACATTTTATTTTAAACAACGGTAAAAAATATAATAATTTATAACTATATTAAATAAGAGTTGCAGTGTTCTAAATTGCTTCACAGGGTTTTTAATGTGTTCTATAGGAAATAAATGATATATTAATATAAACGACAATATTAAAATATTATCTCTTTTGTAGGCATTTTAGAGATCATCCAGCTTATCTCCCCCTAATGGAATATTTTCCCGAGATATTTTACAAAAGTACTCTTGGTCAGAATTTAGATGTCATGTTTGTAAAGCCTAATGGAAAACCAAATATAGAAATGCATACAATGAAAATGTAAGAAAAGAATATAAAAATCATGAAGCTAATTAATAACAGAATGTTTTAACATCGATTGATTTGGACGTTGCTTGTAGGGTATCGAAACGTCAATTTGGCGATTATCTAAATAAAGAGCTGTGACGAGAGGCGACGTTGTCATAACCGAAATTCATATTGTTACATGAATAAATTATTGGTATTAGAGCTAACATTGATTTGCAGGATGTTCGAAATTGGGGATGACATCATTGCAATCTTAAAAATCATAAGAGATAGAAAAGTGGTTTAATAGGGAAAGTTTTAGGCAATTATGCCAGAAGGTGCTTGTGAATTATATTGGATATTGAACTTACTCTTGGAAACTGAACTTTTTTCGAAATAAATCTCGGTTTTCTTCCTTAGTGTTCGAATGCGATTCTTCCTTTGATCTTTTCGTACGGTGGTTTTCTTTAAATATATTGCTTTGTTTATATTATTGTTTCCTTTTAGGTTAGATTTTCTCTCTTCTCGAATTTGCATTGATTAGTTTTTTTTTGGTGTAGCTACTTTTTGCATTATCTCATTTTAAGCTGTTTTGATCTTAACATTCAAATCCATTGTGTGGTAATCATCATAACTTAATCAATTTTCCAATGTTCTAATTTAATTTTCACCCCTGATAGTACCTTATTTTTGGGTTTACTGCTGTTATAAACTTCCAGGGCGACATCTAGCCTGCGAGGTCTCCGATAATTATTGAAAGAAAAAATCCTTCTCGTTTGTTTTACCTTTTTACGGAAAACTTATTCATTACCTGTTCTGCTCCTGTAATAGCCTGCAGGAAGTATACTTTTTTAAATTAAAAATAACCAATGGATTTCTTATTTAATTTCGGGCTGAAAATGCCAATCTTAAATAAATCGTTTGTTATATATGTAATTCTCCTTTCGGACAGAGAATATGAAAAATATATGACCAAACAGTTTATTTCCTGCAAATATCGCTCTGGTTCTCTCTCCATACGGGTTTCGATTACCTCATGATCTCGTCAGTGGAGCTGTATCGAACTGAGAGCAACATTAGCAGGAAATAACTGATATATGAACCATAAATTTCAAGGTATGTCGGCAGGATATTACACCTGCCATCTACCGACCTCGATGTCAGATTGGAAAATATCGCCAGTCGAACGACATCTAAGAATCATCGGAGTAACGTGAAATTTATAAAAAATCAGAATTTGAGTAAGAAATAAAGAAATCTTTCTGCCGTATTTAAATAGTTTGTTATATATGTAATTCTCCTTTCAGGCAGAGAATATGAAAAATATATGTACAAACAGTTTATTTCCTGCAAATATCGCTCTGGTCCGATACAGCTCCACTGACGAGATCATGAGGTGATCGAAACGCGTATGGAGAGAGGACCGGAGCGATATTTGCAGGAAATAAACTGTTTGTATATATATATATATATATATATATATATATATATATATATATATATATATATATATATATATATATATATATATATTTCTTACTGAAATTTTGATTTTTTAAATAAATCGGTTTATTTTACAAATTTATTTCAGCCGATCATTGTTATCAATATATTTGTATAGGTTCATTTGTAAACTACCATTCTTTTCAATTTTTAATACGCTTGAAGGAACGTTATGTGCATGGATTTTTGATATAAGACCTTGACATTTTACTTTCCTTTTCGGAAACAACTAAAGATACTGTAATTTTCACATCTCAATTTATTGGGTCTATCCATTGGAATTTTGGCATGTAAAATAGTTAAAATTGTTCCAGTAATTGATTTTAGTTATTTTTTTACCTTGATTTTTATCTGTTTGGCTGTTAATTGTGTTATTTTTACTGAAATAAGTCCGGAGACGGTGTTTTTAGCAGTTTTGCACGTTTTAGTAAAGGAATTCTTTTAACTCCATATAAGAACTTATGGATTTTTGTTCTTTTTTGTTTTATTTTCTTGTTAGTCTTTTGATGAAAACCCTCAGCTTTCAATATACGAGCCCTGATGTTAACTAGTACCTGCTCACCATTACACAGTTGAGCATCTATGATCATAAAATATATTGCGTTTTGGTTATTTTTTGGTATCAGTAAGTACAAGAGTTTGTAACATATTAAATTTTAGTTGATCCTTTTATTTAGTTTTTCATTAATATTCATTGGAATTATTTTACCTTGGTCTATTTTATTTTTTGCTTTAATTTGTTTCACAATTTAATATAATAATATATATTAAGTTTCACAAATCTAAACTAAATTGTACCTAATTAGTTGAAGTTGAAAATTTATGATTATTTAGATTAAAAATTTTATTTATAGTATGCCTTGCTTTAAAGTAAAGCAACATAGCTAAACATTCCAGTATTCGATTAAAGCTAATGCTATTATTTATGGGCGGATTTTTTTGACCCATATGCTATCTTGCGTATGTATTTTTTGTATTTATATATCTATAGGAGTGAAGTTGCAAGCTAGTTCCTAACGACTTCGCGGAAGGTTTCTGCATTCAACCTAGCTACAAATTGAGTGGCGCCCTGAATAACCTACCCCTTCTCCCCGGCATAGGGGTTACCTCAGCACATTGGCTCGCTGGCGCGGCTACTAACTGACAACTGAACTCTGGTGGTTTTTGCTTTATTGTCTATTTTAGCAATACTTTACTATTGAATTTCTTCTTACTTAATTGTGACGTTTGGTGTAAAATACCAACGTAGTACACCTCGGTAAATGTCCGTCTCCACACCGCACGACAAAACTGGAAAAATATTCTCCTGTGAAAGTTGATACTAAAGTCATGACAACATAAACAATTTTATAAAATGACGCATGTCAGCTCTATTTCGAATTTAATCTCTGTTGTTAAATCTCACTTTTAGCTTTTGTTACTGCCCAGATATGCCACTACCATTGTCTTGAATATTTTGCTTACTAATGATTATATATTCGATTTTGTTAGTATTAAGTTAGTTATATAGTCTACTAGGATTCAAACTCATTGTTAGGCGCTTTTTGTTTAGAACGAGCGTATACTTTGAATGCTAAAATGAGATATCTATCGATTTTCATTAGCAATGCTGAAAATACTCAATTTTTCTTAAGAAGTCTAGTGAAATAAAAGTGTTACAAATAATTCTTTATATGGAGATACATGAAAAGATTGAAATGAAATGAAATAATTTATTTGCCATAAGACTGATACTTTAGCATTGGTTTCGTCAACAGTATACAATTAAATAAAAAATATATACATAAAATACCTTAAAACTAGAAAAAACAAGAAACAGTTATATTAGTTAGTATCATAAGATACTTGTTATAATAAGGAAAAAGTAAAATAACAATCTAATATTTAATAATAAAAACCACAGATTAAAATCCTAAAACAACTAACAGGAAAGAAAAAAATAAAACGATAAGAACACAATCCGTCGCACTGGTCAGCGAAGAACGCAACGAAATAATCACTCAGTACACAGTAAAAGAGTCAGTACATCCTATAGACTTAAGTATTCGTTGAAAGAATAAAATGATCCCTGAACAATAAATTTTTTAAATTTCTGTTTTGAATTTATTACTGTTTGATATGTTTTTTAATTTTGCAGGCAATTTGTTAAACAGAATAATGAAATTATAAATTGGGGATCTCTCAAAGAATGCCGTTCTATGCTTAGATATACTAAGAATGTCACTATTTCGTGTATCATATCTGTGACCCTGGCCAAGAGTTTTAAACTCTGAGTAGTTTTGTTTTACATATAAAACGCATTTTAGAATATAAATAGAATAAAAAGTCAAAATGCTGTTTTCCTTAAAAATGGGTGTACCCGAATCCGTCGGCTTAAGACCAAATATCAACCACAGTTTTCTTCTCTGAGCCAGAAACACTCTATTCACCTCACACCCTCTTCCCCAAGATATTACATTGCTTGACAGATGATTGTATGCTAGAGAATAATACACAGTCAGCGATCCAGCCCGGTCTAGAGATGACCTCATCTGCAAAATAGCAAAGAAAGGAGAACTTAATTTTTTACAAACATGTTCAATATGGGAAAATAAATGCAGCGATTCATCAAGCCACGTGCCTAAAAATTTAGCATAAGTTGAGGTTTCAATATTATATGTTACTTTATCCTTTACCAGCAATGGTTTATTAATATTGAAATTTATATATACAGTCTTTGTTGGGTTAAGTATTAACTGATTACGCTGACACCAAATCTCCAACTCCTCACATACCCCTCCCGCTGTACGCAACAGCTCCTCTGGAGCATCCGCAAATATAGCTATCGTGGTATCATCAGCAAACATAACCAACTTTCCCCTACTGATGAATCTAGGTACGTCGTTAACATAAATCATAAACAAGAGCGGCCCCAAAACCGACCCTTGCGGCACACCCAAGACCACTTTTTTGCAATCTGATTTACTTTTTTGGTATCGAATAAACATACTCCTATCAGACATATACGAGTCGATGAGTTTTAGGATATTTCCTCTTATACCCGAAGCAGAGAGCTTTCTCAATAAGAACTCTCTACTCACAGTATAAAACGCACTTGTTAAGTCAAACATTAGACACATCACATACTTGCCCCTGTCGAGCTCTGTATATACAAAATTAAGTAAATCACAGCATGCTGTCTCGATGGATTTGTTCTGTCTGAAACCATGTTGGCAAGGAGTAATAATTGAATTATGGTTTAAAAAATTTATCAAATTTTCATATATTATTTTTTCAAAAACTTTAGAAAATACACTCAGTATAGATATTTGCCTGTAATTGGCCGGGTTGTGAGGATCATCCTTTTTATATATTGGCGTAACTGCTGCCTGCTTTAGTATTTGAGGGAAAATGCCCTCTGAAAGTGTTTATTAAATATGTCAAGGGAAGTGCGACAGATTCTGAAATTAATTTTAAAATTTGAGGACTTATACTATCGGAACCTGAGGAGCCTTTGTTCTTTAACGAATTAATAGTCGATACTATCCTTTCTTGAACCACCGCAAAAACTACTATTGTTTGAGGAATTGATTCTATAGTTGTTGCTGGTAAGGACATGTTTCGACCGTAGGCCTCAAACAACTTCAACTTGGTAACAGAGCTGAAATATTCAGCGAAATGGTTAGATACTTCTTGAGGGTCATCACTTTTACCATCGGTGAAGCGCAAAACAATATTATGGTTTGTTACCCTTTTCTGTCGATTAAGATTTTGGCTGATACAATTCCATATTTCTTTCGTTTTGTTGGTTGCATTATTTATTTTGTCTCTATAATAAGTTTTTTTTTTGCGTTTTGTATACTCCGCCTATAATCTTTTTTTTTTGTTGCGATAAAGCATCCTATGTTCGGTACTGGCTATATATCTTTGTAAGAAATAAAGTTTATCCAGATCCTTTCTTTGTATTGCCAAAAAAGGACCATACCACGCATTAGTTTTTGTCATAGATTTTTTGTAACTTCATCTCACTCCCAACGGACAACTCAAATCCAAGATCTGAAAAGTGTGATATTAAGAAAGTTTCAAAAAGCATCTTATTAAAAAAAGTCATTAATCGCTATTAAAATTAATAATTTTTTGCAGGTATAACTTACTTACCAAGTACAAGAGTCACTATAGTTGCCAAATACCAGTAATTAGCGCAATGTATTTAGCCGGCAAGAACGACCCAGAACAACACAGGCAAGCTCAGGCTATTCTATTACAAATAAGCAGATTCTATCAAAGCCAGGTAAAAATTATTTAAAAACTGTCAAATGCATTTTTAACTCATTCAGGTGCGAGCATTTGTCGCTGCTTGAAAAAAAATCACTTCATCTGAAAAGCATAAAGTATCAAGCTCCCCAATGTTACAAATGTTGGTTCAGAAGAAATATCTGACATCACAATCGAAGAGTTGAAACATGCTTTGTCACAAATGAAATCTGATCGTGCCTCAGGTGAAGATGGTATATCTAAAGAAATGTTCGAGCTCGCAGGGTCTGCAACACTACATTCAATGAATATTCAGTATTCCTTTGAATAAACGTCTCTAAAACGGTAAAATCTCTGATAACTGGCGAAACGCCCGAGTCATTCTTCTGTACAAAAAAAGGCGGAAATTATCGCCCCATAAGTCTTCTGCCACATCCGTACAAATTCCTTACAGAAATTATAACTAATAGACTTACAAACAAATTTGACTCCTCTCAGCCTCCAGAACAAGTCGGGTTTCAAAAGCACTTTAGTACAACAGAGCAGATACAGAACATCAAATTACTAATTGAAAAATACACCGAATATAATATTCAAATCCATGTAGCATTTGTTGATTATAGCAAGGCTTTAGACTCTGTCAAGCTATGGGACATATTTCAAGCAATTGACAATGCAAGGATTGACTCCAGATAGAGAAATCTTCTGAAATATATTTACGATAAGGCCGCGCTGCAAGTAAAGATAATAGAGGACCTAAAAACACAAAAGATAAATATTGATCGAGGGGTGCGACAAGGAGATACGATTTCCCCTAAACTCTTTGCTTTAACACTGGAAGATGTCTTTAAGCAACTAAACTGGGAACATAAGGGCATTAGCATCGATGAAGTATCGAGTAACATTTTAAGTTTTCGTATCAGCATCACCGATATAAAAATCATAAAGCACTGCGTAATTTTCTACAGATGTAAAAAACATTTTAACTGTATCATCAATTTTGCAGCACCACAAAATGCTTTATGCTTTATTAACTAAGCTTCATATGCAATCGTGCGTTCTTCACCTTTCTTCTTCTCGCATCCTTTACAAAAACTCGAACGTACAGAGACGTCCATAATTTTCCCACATATTAGAGATATAATGACAATAAGAGAAGAAAAGCCTCTTTTC
This sequence comes from Diaprepes abbreviatus, assembly GCA_034092305.1. Classification (NCBI taxonomy): domain Eukaryota; kingdom Metazoa; phylum Arthropoda; class Insecta; order Coleoptera; family Curculionidae; genus Diaprepes; species Diaprepes abbreviatus. Next base: position 664,395 of record JASJET010000101.1, read on the forward strand.
TGCCAGGAAACATCACCAGAAACCCAATATCTTGAACGGTCTAATAATGTAGTATAATGATCTCATTGAAGTTTATATTTGATTAATATGCTCGTAATTAATTTTAAATGTTATTTTTATGTAATTACTCACATACCATCGTTTCGAACTCAGTCAGAGACTCATTCCTAAATAATCAATTTATTTCTTTTTACAGAACGACTTCTTAGACTGCTATGGCGATCCAACGGTAACTGGCAAAGACGGTACTGATATCCAAAATGGTAGCTGCACGTGGTTGTCAGTTGTGGCACTTCAGGAGGCGACTCCAGCACAACGAAAAATCATGAAGGAACATTATGCAAGGTGAGCTTTATATCGCATTGCAGGCAATGGCAGTAAGTTATCGAACATGAAGTTTCGAGATTGTATATGATACGATACTTAATTTAAAAATAAATAATAGAAAATATTTTTGAAAAAGCCTGCCACGACAAGCGAAATGTTAAACAGCCTTTGATGTCACAATTGAAGTAAAAACCTATACCTAAGAAATTAACAAATTGTATATATATATATATATATATATATATATATATATATATATATATATATATATATATATATATATATATATATATATAGGTTCTTTATTTAACAAAAAATGCAAAACAATTGACGTTTCGCCATTTTTCGCATTTTCAAAATTTTTTCTTTCCTAAAAATATTTTTATATAATTAAAACATTCACATAAGAAACATATCTACAATTTTAAAAAACAAACAAGACACTTTAAAACAGTATTTAAATTTTTAAAAAATATTTAATTTTACCGGTACACACCTTGACATTTTGTTACTCTATTATTAATGAAATTCAATCTTTACATCGTCTACTGAGGATACATGGAATGTGAGTGTGTTTTATTTTTTATATATTTTTTATATTTTACAATGCACAAAAAAACAAAATAAGGTATACGTTTACTTTTATGTTTAAGAGGATATTCAATTTTTGATTCTTATTTGACAGGATCGAATATTTTTGTTTAAATTAGGCTTGTGTAAATGTGGCTTAAATTTCCCATATCTGTTCTGTCTTTAACAGTGTTTTTATGTTTTTTAATTTCAATCATTTCCTGTAATTTTTGGTAATTCATATCTTTGTTTTTTATTATGGTACTGTTATAATCAAAAGTATGTTTTTCGTCCTGTGTGTGTTTGTTTAACGCTGTTGAGGCGTTTTTCATATATTTATGGCCATTTAATCTGTTCTTCAGCAATTGGCTCGTCATGCCTATATATTTTTTGGGACAATTTGTGCAAGGGATCGAATATTTTACATTTGATTTATTCATGAGAGGAGTTTTACTTTTTAAATTAGTGAACTTAATTTATTATGAGACCTGTGGCATATGATAATATCATGCTTTTTTAAAATGTTTTTTATTTTTTCTGACAGCTCACTAGTGTAAGGCAATGCTACATATTTTTGCTGTTTATGTTCAATGTTTTTTGTTATTACGTTATTATAAAATTTATATGTTCGTTTATTAATTATTTTGGTGAGAGTCTTTTCATTGAAATTATTATTTATTAGTGTCTTTTTTACTTTTTGCAGTGTTTTTGGTCGAAATTCTGGAGACGTTAGGGAGATAGCACGATCAGATTATAACACTATTTTTTTGAATTTTTGAATGATTAGAGAAACAGTTTAGATATCTACCTGACCAAGTTGGTTTGGTGTACCATTCAGTTAAAATTTTGTTTTTTCTGCATATAAGTGTCTTTCCCAGACATCCTTCTTGTACTTTCCACAAACTTGAACCTCTATTTAAGTCCAATTTTGCCGGAAAGTGGTGGTAAGATGTTAAGTTCCTCTAAGGCATTTACTTTCCGGCTTTAACTGTCGGACAGTCCAAGCCGTTAGAAAGCACAAGCCTGAAAAGGAAGTGGAACGGGCATCGTAGGTGGTATTTCCAAAGTAGGGTACCGGCTGTAGCACAAAGCCACGATTCGACGGTCTTCCATCTTGTCGTCCCTGCTCGGGCGCCATGTCATAGTAATGCCCCTGATGTTAAGGGCATATAACTAACGAACTATTTGCGACCACCTAAAATGTACAGATGTTTCGTCCCGATACCGGTGGTGGATTCATCAGTGGGATCCACCGGTATCTTTCCCAGACATCCTTGAACTTTCCACAAACTTGGATCTCTATTTAAGTCCAGTTTTGCCGAAAAGCGGTGGTAAGATGTTGGTTCCACAACATTAATTACAGACATGTTAGTAAGTCTATGAATAAATGAATTAAACGATACCATTTTATGACTATGCGGCTGTGTAGATGAATTATGTATTATAGTGTCTGTATGTGACGGTTTATTATATATGGAAAAATCGTGTTTATTATTTGTATTTTTAATGGAAAGATCAAAAAAATTTATTTTCTTGTTATGTTCCATTTCGATTGTAAATTTGATATTATTGTGTAAATTATTAATGAAGTGTAAAAAGGTATTTAACTGTCTATCTGTCCATACAAAACACATTAGAATACATATATATTCCAATATGAAAAATTATTACTGACGGGATTAGAGAATATGTGGGTTTCCAAATTATTCATAAATATTTTTGCTCCGGAGTGTGTTTGTAGTAAGGCTCTTTTCCTACCTGCAATAGTTTTAACTTATCTGCTAACTCTTGGTGAAGTATCTTAGCGGCTGAGTCGTGCCTTTCCTTATACTCGGTTGCAGCAAACGCTTGGCATCCTATATATATATATATATATATATATATATATATATATATATATATATATATATATATATATATATATATATATATATATATATATTATCTTGCTTCCTGGTTTCTAGCAAAAATGGCGTCGGGCAAGGACTTTTCGTTAGTTTCGGGTCGTCAAAACACAGTGGATCGAAAGCACGGATTTGATATTAAAGATAAAAATCGCAAACTGAAACTTTAATATCATGAAAATAAATTCGAAAAACGTCTAATATGATTCAACCCTTTAAAAATAAAATAAAAAGAATAATAGTATTTCCATGAATAAAATATTGCGCTTGACTTCAAGGTACATTTTAAATATAATACTATAATAATAAATACATGGATGGCCATAGTTTCTTATTAACTTGTCCGTTGATTTTTCTGCATCTTTCGATAGTTTACTTATCGGTAATATTGCAAATGCTATGATGTCTGGTCAATGGAGTAAGTAATTTGTGGATTCCTGTTGGCACGTTGTACCAAGAATATCCTTTGCAGAATAATCTTGCTGTTTGAAGTTGTATTCCCAAAATTTCTCTATTGCAGTTTAATGTCCGCTTCCAATAGTTTGCAAAATGATGAGAAACCGGAGGATCAATTTTCGCTTTACTCTTGTTATAATGGCTGTAGCTTGAAATACTTTGTATTACAGTATAAATGTTGTTGAACTGAGATGTTGTTTGGCAGAGGTAACAACGTTGGACTGATTTCGCTCCAGCCAAAGCATTCACCTAGCCATCCATCATCGTCATAGATAAGTTGTACTGTACTGAAGCTCGGGTGGCAAAGAAAACTCTATTATGTGGTGCAAGTTGTCTGGTTCGAGTTCATAATTTTCTATTTTCGTTAAAGACTTTTGTTCGGTTTTCTTAATAAATTCAAATTTCAGAGGCCCGCAATTCATAATAGACGAGGTTTTGGATTTGTACAACACAATCTGTTCTTGTTGAGTTTGCGTGTTAATACCTGCTAATTGAAGTGGAATAAGAGAGGTTAGGAATAAGTTTGTATCAGAAATATTCGGATTAGTGAATTTCATTTTGTACTGGCTCTGACCTGACGTTCCATCGAAGCCCCATTTGCAAATGAAATTCATATCTACAAATCTAATTTATCGATTTGTTCAAGGGCGTCTAATTTTAAGCAATATAATTCGATCCACTGTATGATCCAGTAAGCCTTGGAATTTAACCTCGGCTTTTGATTTAGTAAAAGTTAGATACTCGTCATGTGGATAACATGCTTTATATTACTGCCTTTCTGTTTAGCCCAATTTTGTAATCGTTGATATTTGTTTCTCGACAATCCAATGTCAAATAGAAGAGCGGCGCACAAATATAACTGAGCGCGACGCAACCACAACACTGTTGCCTTTGACCTGAGACGAAACTTTAGAAAGAAAAGACTGGCGGTCCATATTACCGAGGTTTAATAGAAACGTTACTATAGCCAAACTTCTATTTTAAATTTCTTAACTAGAAATTATTTTGGCCATTTCTCAGATTCTAACCCACTAAGCCCGTCTAATTTCTTTCAGATTAGTTCGGACAGAAGATCGTAGGGAACGCCTACCGCAATATTACCCCCGCTAACTTCCGTGCGACCCAAAGACGAGCAGTACCTTGAAACGAATGAGAGGGTGTACTTACTTTTCGTCTAAACTTATAACGTAATCGACGGAATTTGGAATATGTAATGACTATTTGATACATTGATTGTTTTAAATACATTAAATAGTCGAAGTACAAAAAAAATAATTTTTGTTGGGCGTTGAGCGTAAAGAAAATTGATATTTCTGTTACAAAATAAACATTTATTCTAATAAAAATACTAGTGAAACGCAACGGTAATTTCTAAATAAATAAGCTAATAGACCACTTTAAAATTAAAAATCATTCTCGAAAATAAACTTTTATTCTGGTAAAAAATAAAAGTAACACGTTCAGTAATTGTAAATAAATAAACAAATAATTAAATTCAATTTAAATCAATAGAAACACCTTAAAGTCTACAAGAGGTGTTCAAACAAGCCTCCACTTTGAGCGAGACAATAACCAAGTCTATTGTAAAATATGGTTCGCGTATTTGCCAAAACTTCAGGGGTTATATCCCCATTAGCTTTAAAATATTCCGAACTGTTCGAGCGTTCATATCAAGTTCTTAGGCAATTACGGTACTATTGCAAGGAAAATTAATTTCTGCTAAATTACAAACGTCAGTCTCCCCGATTTGCTCGTTCTTCAGTAATTTGAGGAACCGGTTGTTCCTCATTATTATCAGTGCATTTTTTACAAAAAGACAACCGGTTGTCTCAAATTTTTTAATAATTTCCGAAATTCTAAATTTTCAAAGAACAGGATGATTTTCGCACATAAATACAAATCTGCCTATTATTTACCAGAATAGTGTACCACTTAATAATGTGCTCTTTTTGATCCGTAGAATAAACTACCATTGTAATAAAAAAAATTGGCGCGAAACACTGTGCTTACGCTTCGACGGCCTAATGAAAGCAAATAACTTGGAATCCTCTTGTTGTGCTAGGGCGTAGCGTATGCTGCCGCCCGCTCTCACCGCGCTAGCATTGTATTACCCCTCATACGAGGGCCAAACTGGTAATTTACACGTATGTCGATGCTTACGATGCTTATTCTTCTGTCTCATTCTGATTTGATGAATAATATAGTATTATCTTTATTTTACTTAAGAAACGTCCAGTTTCTGGTGTGGATTTTCTAGACCTGTATATATATATATATATATATATATATATATATATATATATATATATATATATATATATATATATACAGTGCCTTCATTTCAAAACGAACCATCCTTAATAACTTTGTTAAATAGAAAAATTAAAAAAAAAGAAAAAACACGTCTATTTAGATATACAGGGGGAAGTTTAATTTTGCATTTGTTAAAAGTCTGTCAATCACCTCCTCACCTCCAGCTAACCTCACTTTGATATGTCAAATGGGAACCCCCACCTTGTGACACATCATTGTAAGCAGCATAAAATTGTCTATCCAACCGTATAAAAAAATTAAATCGGTTGACGTACAAGCGAACAGTGTGCAAAAATGTCTTGTAATAATGCATAATATATCGGCCTCGAACTTTAGTATGTCAAATGATTACCCTATAGTGTGATACATCATTTTAAAGGGCATACTATCTCCTATTTAGCCAATAAAAAAAAAACAAAATCTGTTGATGTACAAGCGAATAGTAAGAAAAGATGTGTGGTAATAATAGACACCTTATCACATTAAACTTTATTATGTCAAATGGCTACTTCATAGAGTAAAATATTATTTTAAATTTAAAATAAATATTTTTTTAAAATAATAAACAGTTAAAATATTTGCGAGAAAAAAACTAAGCCTGTTTTAAAATTCATCGCAAAATTCATTGCAGTCTAATCAATCTAGTGTATTTATTTCAATGATATTTTTTGCGGTACCTGATAGGTACAAGAAATCACTGCAATAAATAAAATTTTTAAGATCTTTAAACACCAGTTGTTTATTATTGTTAAAATTGTCATTGTGACGCCTAGTTGAAACGTGAATATAAATGGTGTATACGCTAGCCGAAAGAATAGAAATAATTTTTCTCTATGGAGCTGAAGATCGGTGCGCTCGTAGAACCGCTAGAGCATTTAACGAGAGGCATAAAGACAAAAACGTGGGCCATAAATATGTACTCGAATTGGTACGAAAGTTTGAAGAAACGGGATCCGTTTGTAATAAAAAATCTATTGAGAAAAGGGTTGTAGATGAAGCATGCCAAATCGAGGTACTAGGACAGTTTGCAATAGATCCAACTTTATCCATCTCAAAGGTCGCAGATTTAACCAACATTTCTGCTGGCTCTGTGCATAAAGTTTTAAAACAAAATAAGTTTTTTCCCTACAAAATTCAAATTCTTCAAGAACTCGGAGAAGACGATTTTGATAGGAGAATTCAATTTTGCGAATTAATGTGCCAACGAATTGACGAGGACCCCCATTTACCTAAGAATATCTGCTTTAGTGAAGAATCAACTTTTTTTCTAAATGGACTGGTTAACAGACATAACTGCAGATACTGGGATAATGAAAATCCGCACCTTTTCCGAGAAGGGCATACTCAATATCCCGAAAAAATTAACGTGTGGGCAGGAATTTATGGCAATGAAATCATCGGGCCATTTTTTTTGGAAGATAATTTAACTGGGCAAATTTATTTAAACCTTTTAGAAAACACAATATACCCTGCCATTGTGCAATCTTTAGAAAATCAAGTGGATGAAAATGCTGTTATGGTACTAAATGAAAATAATTTGCATTTCCAGCAAGATGGAGCTCCCCCGCACTACGCTTTGGCAATTCGAGAGTGGTTTGATGAACATTTTCCAGGGACGTGGATTGGCAGACGTGGTGCAATTGAATGGCCAGCACGGTCTCCAGACCTAACCCCTCTAGACTTTTTTCTTTGGGGGTATTTAAAAAGCAAGGTTTATAAAACCCCACCTGAAAATATTGACGATTTAAAAGATCGAATTGTTCGGGAATGTAGAGGAATTAGCAGAGAAACCCTTGCCAATGTTCGTGGGGAATTTCAAAATAGGCTTTTTTATTGTCTCGCTAATAACGGCGCACATTTTGAACATTTAATAAAATAATTTTCTTCAACTGAATAAAACTGAATAAACTGCTTATATTTAACACACATTTTTGCATCCTAATTGCCTATAACGTCTATTAACTTAATTTTTTTTGACATCGTTGTATAGCAGATCGTACGTCCTTTAAAATGATGTATCACACTATAGGGTAATCATTTGACATACCAAAGTTCGAGGCCGATATATTATGCATTATTACAAGACATTTTTGTACACTATTCGCTTGTACGTCAACCGATTTAATTTTTTTTATACGGTTGGATAGACAATTTTATGCTGCTTACAATGATGTGTCACAAGGTGGGGGTTCCCATTTGACCTATCAAAGTGAGGTTAGCTGGAGGTGAGGAGGTGATTGACAGACTTTTAACAAATGCAAAATTAAACTTCCCCCTGTATATCTAAATTGACGTGTTTTTTCTTTTTTTTAAATTTTTCTATTTAACAAAGTTATTAAGGATGGTTCGTTTTGAAATGAAGGCACTGTATATAAATTTATGTTAATTTAAACAATTTTATTACAGACCCGAACCAGAATCCGTTGCAACTATCAAACGCCTCTATGAAGATCTTAGTATTCCAGACATATATGCCGCTTACGCAAAAGAAAGTTATGGAACTCTCAAAACGCACATCCGACAAATCGCGAAAGATCTACCGCACGAACTATTTCTTAATAATGTGGAAAACATTTTTAAGAAACAACGTAAAATTATGCACTGAGGGTGCGGTGGTGATTCACTAGGTAATATCAAAGATTATCATAGCTAATAGCGTTAGCTATAATAATCTTAGGTAATATTTATTGTTATTTGTTAGTCAAATAGCAGAATAATAGGGACGTTGACTGTATTCAAATAAAAACATAATTTTGCCGCGAAACTGTAATTTACATAATAAAAATCCTAAAAAACACAATATATTTCTTTATTTTTAAGTAATTTTATTTTTATTTAATAATCAAAGTGTAATAAAATCTCCTTCGAGTCACGTGACAATGAATACCAATCAAAGTACCTGACGTACTTATTTATCGCTGTAAAGGCTAAGTTATTAGGCTAACATTATTTTATAGGGATTTCCGTGCAATTCCCTGAAAATTTGCTTACTACTCCCTTTGAAAACGATTCTAAGAAGTTTCCTCAAGATTTATGAAGGAAAATCGTTCGAAATTGCCGAGAATTAATTATTTTATGGTGGTCAATTTCTTCGCGACAAACAGTAACTTCTGCTCTGGTGAATTTAGAGATATGAAGACCTCCATATAAGTAATATACCAAGAAGTGTTATTTCCGCCTTCCATAATGAATACATAATAGTAATCATAGGTATTGATAAGCTAAAAACTAAAATAAAACAAGTACAAAACATTGTTACCCATCTTTGATTAGTTTATTTCTAACCTCGAAGTTCTAATTTTCATCTTTGGAAACTTGAATAATCATAAGTTCTAATATAAGAAAAATAAACAAGTATTATCGAAACTTACATTAAAATGATCTTCACAGAAGTACATTTTAAATTGTGTAGACACAAGTGACAGTTCCCAGTTGAAGCCACTTTTTCCTATTATTTTCCGAACGTGGAACGTGAATAAATAACTTTTCAAGTGTTTTAATTGTAGTACCTGCACTGTGAGGCACTGCACAACACTTATAAAACTTAGAACTCATCTTTTATCACAAAAATTATGAAAAAACTTTATATATCCTCGTCAGTTTACCAGTCTGACAATATGTGACGTAACAACGGTCAAGTGACAAGTATCGACTTTTTGGAGCGAAATTTGAAACGGCATTTAAAATATATGATTTTTAAAATATTAGTTATATTAAAAAATAATATTAAATATTTTTGGGTATATTAGGTACTTATGAATGGTTTTAAACACTTCCCAAAAATAGTCAACATCCCTATTCCGCCTCCAAATTTGTTGCTATTCCTGAACTCACGACTTACCATTGGTACCCAAAAGTACGAGGAGAGATTTTGTTTTATTTTTTAAGATGGTTCTTTATAATGTAAACACCAAAGAAATTTCGGTATTTTCAATTTATTTAAACTAACAATTTTGGTCTATAAATATTTCTGAAAATCTAAATTGGCTAGTCGGTTCTATGAAACCTAAATTTTATTTTTTTTAACCGACTCCTTATTAATTTTTACAGTTAACAGAGAAAATGACTATCAGCCTAATTGTCTTGTTACGAAGGAAATAGATTTTAAAATTTAGATGGTAATTACTATTTACTTAGTTAACATTCATTAAGGGATATGGCTACAGTAGCGGGTATATTCAACAATTTTTCATTGTATGAAAAATAAATTTATTTATAAAACTAATTATATGATTAGTTGATATAATATTCATTTCAGCACATTGTAATGAAGATGACTCATCGCATCGACATATTATTTGCAATACAAGGGCGTATTAAAAAGTTATTTTAGTCATTCGTTACAATATTTTAGTTATTATATCCATTATTCTTGTTTAATTATACGTAGTTAAATGAAGGGCGTATATTTACATTTAATGTACGACCTGTGTAGCAAGTGAAAGAGTACTCTTTAAAGTTAATCCAAGCTTTCGAAAATCTTTATTATCATTTTCATTTTCAGTGAGACTACAATAGTTAGGGAAATTAGAAATAATTTTAAATAACTTACATCTTTATTTGAGGTTGTTTAATAAGATGTTAAATGGTTTCATGACAATGTTCATTCGTAAAAGAGACTAAAAACTAGGGTCACAGACCAATTTACAACAACTTAATGCATAAAATTTACTTTAAAATTTAAAATAAAAAAATATAAAACAGGAGGAACCATTTTGTTAGTTCCTTTCCGAGTCAGATGTAATTGTAAAATGAATTTGAATTATGAGGTTAGGAAAATTGTCAGCTGTCAGTAGGGCTGCCAACTTCACCCAATTATTTTTAAGTTTTATTAGGATTAAACTGCATTTAAGGGTAATTATGACGTAAATGGTCAGCAATGCTGAAATTATTAGGATAGGAAAATTGTCAGATGTCAGCAGGGCTGTCCACTTTTGGTAATTGTTTTATTGAATTTTATTAGGGTGAGATTGTAATTAAAGGTAATTATGTAGTAACTCGTCAGCCATACTGAATTTATTATTTAGGTATCATCTAAGGAAAACTGTAATGATTATTGTTAGTAATATTTGTAGATGTAGATGAAGAAATATCCAACGATAAAAGATAAGAATGATAAAAGATAAGAATATATTTCACTCAAATGTTTAATATCAGTTTTTTTATTTAAGCTATACGGTTCTTGTGAGTGGTGAGAAAAGCCTCTTGGCAATAATTGAATTGAAAGTATCCTCACTGACCTATAATCCATATTATGTAAGTGATTGTTAGCATGTTCAGCAAGTGCACATCTTTCAAGATGTTGTACACAATCGTTTCGGTGTAATATAATGCTATTTTTAAGTGGTTGTGAAGTTTTACCGATATATATCTTGTCACAATCCGCAGAAGGAATGCTGTAAACAACACTGGATAGAAAAATAATTGGTGTTTTGTCTTTAAGTTTTGAATGTACAGAGTTTATTGTAAGTACTGATTAGTTAGCAATTTTAATATTATCTCATTGTGAGAAAACTCTTGAAAGTTTGGGTTTTATTTCCTTGATATATGATAACGAGGTGAATTTAACTGTGTTTGCTAGAATTCCCTCTGTTGTAGTTGGGTGATCATTGTTCGATACATTTATGTTAGTATTTATGTTCATGTTATGATCGGTTCTATCACCATTAATTGTTTCTACTAATGATGACGACGTGCTAACCAACACTTTTTTTTATTTATGCTGGAGGATAGGAATTACCTGTCAAAAGCTGTAAGAGGATATTTAAGTTTTTCTTGTAGAAGGATGTATCAGAGATTTTTAGAACCCTGTTTTTCATTTGTTTGATTAAATTCACTTTTATTGACTGTGGTACGAATTATAGTTCAGGAATCTGCCTGAGCTGCATGGTTTTCTGTAACAGTCTATTAATATTGTTTTATCAGGGGAACGTCTGAGCGTATATATATATATATATATATATATATATATATATATATATATATATATATATATATATATATATACAGGATGAATTGATAAAGCTGGTAAATCAAGAATGTCGGTTTAACCGGAAATAAACAGAAAGTTGACATTTTTATAATAGAGCAATTTTTAGTGTTTGTTTGAAGGTAATAGACAACAATGTTTCTTGTGAAGTGGTAGATATCTGTTGGACTTCCATTGTCTTTATTTTTGTTGATTATCACGACGTTTCGGCTGGTAGTTATCTCTAGTCGTTCTCAAGTGAAACTAAATAAATCCCTTAGCTACATGACAACATTGGACAAAACGGAAATTCAAAGAAGCCGCGGTTATAATTCAGAACCCGAGTTGTTTTAGTAAACCATCTTTAGATATAAGAGAAGTGTGGAAACCACTTCTAAACTAAAACTAAATGCAGCATAAAAATGGGACTTTGCCATAGCAGGCATGACTGCACCCATCTTAGTCACACTCCACTGCATTTACTCTTAGTATAAATAGTCATATAGCTAAGGGATTTATTTAGTTTCACTTGATATTTAACAAAAATAAAGACAATGGAAGTCCAACAAATATCCACTACTTCGCAAGAGCAATTTTTCCTGCAAAAGTATGAAAAGTTCAATTTTGGCCTATCGTATTTTGCAGAAAATGAATTTTGATCTATTATATTTTAAATAAGATTTATATAGAATAAAATTTAAAAATAGTACTAAATATAGAAAATAAAATGGGCAGATCAAAATAAAACCATTAAAAAATTCGTTAAGAAACAAACTATATATTTCAATAAAAATAACTCCCACATTAAAAGTCAGAAGCTTTACTACACCAATCAGTAAAAAATTGTTCGGACATTTCTGGTTAAGAGATAAACTATTGGAAATTTTAAAAGGGGTAAATACAAAACTAACCATGAGAGTGGGCAATATTTGTTGTTGTTGTGCATTTGAAAACGTCAACATACGTTTTTTTTTAAATTTTAGTCACTCATGTCTTATTTATAGACAAAAAAGTTTAAATAGTAAGTTGTAAGTACTTGGGAAACGTAGAAAATGAGCTCGAAATGGTTTGAACAAGTATTTTACTGAATGAATACAAAAATGAAGTTGACTTCTTCAAGATGATATTTTGTAACCACCCGCGAATGGAAATTTCATCCCCCAAAATGTTCCATAATATGCTTCAGATTCTAATTAATATTTTTCCAATATCCAAATACTATATCGCTTTAAATGTGAAAAGTAAACTGGTCGAAGCAATTTTGACTGTAACATTTACAAACCTTAATTTTTATTTTTAAATTGTTTTCTTATTTGTACCTATTTCTGTAATAACATCTCAAAATAAGTTAGTTTTATTTGGAAAAAATACTCTCATTATACGAATATAAAACCAAAGTTGACCTCCTTCTCTTCTTCTAACTTCTATAATAGGTCCCTGACCTGTTCCTTCTTCGATTTTCCTCATTCTGGACTTAAATTATCGCTCCACCTTTTCCGTGGTCGACCTCTACTGCGTGTACCACTAGGCGATTTATCTCGTGCGATCCTTACCAGTCTATCCTCTGTCATTCGGCTTATGTGTTAGTTCCATTGTGTCTTACGCTGTAGGACCCACTCATTAATGCAGTCTGTGTTGCATGATTGCCTGATGTTATCGCTCCTTTCTCTGTCTAGTAGCGTTTTTCCTGTTATTCGTCGAAGTATTCTCATTTCTGTAGTCTCCAATAGTTGTTTCATTTTTGTCGTCTCTGGCCGTGTTTCCGAGGTGTATGTCATAATAGGTCTAATTGTGGTTTTGTAGATCTGAACCTTTGTTTCTTGTTGTAAGTGTTTGTTTCGCCAGATCACGTTGTTGAGGCAACCCGCCACTTTGTTTGCTTTGGCCACCTGCCCTCTTACTTCATCTTCGATGTTGCCATAACTAGTTATGTCGATTCCTAGATATTTGAAACTCATTTCTTGTTGTATTATTTGACCGTCTAGTTCTAGTTTGCATCGGAGGGGTTCTTTTGAGGTTGTCATACATTTAGTTTTTTCGGCTGAGATAATCATATTATATTTTCTTCCCGTAAGATTAAAGGTATTTAACAATCTCTGGAGGTCGTCTTCATTTTCGACACATATCACAGTGTCATCAGCGTAACAGAGAATTTTTATTTCTGTATCACCCATTTTATATCCTCTACCAAGTGGCACCTCCTTTATTATTTCGTCCACTATCATGTTAAATAACAAAGGACTAAGCGAGTCTCCCTGTCTAATACCGCTGTTGACTGGTATGGGTGTTGATAATTTACCGTTAGTGCGAATCTGAATTTTATTGTTTGCGTATATGTTTTCGATGGTCTGAATTATATTGATAGGAATATTTCTCTTACATAACAGGTGGATTACGTCATCTAGCTTTATGCGATCGAATGCTTTTGTTAGATCTATAAAGCATAAAAATGTTGGTTTATTGTATTCTATAGATTTTTCGACTATCTGTCGTAGAATAAATACTGCATCCACGCAAGACCTTCCTGATCTAAATCCCTGCTGTTCGTCTTCCAGTGTTGTAACCCAATTAATTTTATTTTTGATTACTTTCGTAACGAGTTTCAGAGTTGTGTCCAGTAGATTAATACCCCTGTAGTTCCCTGGTTCTTGTTTGTCATCTTTCTTAAACATAAGCATCATTGTGCTGGTTCTCCACCTATCTGGTACTTTGCATTGTGTCAGAATTTTTCGAATGAAGCTTGTGAGTTCCTGTGTTAGTCGCTGTCCTCCGTATTTCAACAATTCGTTATGAATTCCGTCTTGTCCGGGAGACTTTCTATTTTTTAAGGATTTTAGAGCTTTCTCCACTTCTTGAATGGTGACTTCCACATTATTCCTTATTGCTGGTATGTTGTTTTTTCCAATGTTAGCATCTCCCTCAAATAATTTTGTTAGGTAGTCTATCCATTTCTCCTCTGATATTTTGTTTGTTTCGGAGAGTTCAGATATTTCTTTGCGCTGTTGTCTTATTAGTCGCCACATTTGTTTTTGTACACTATAGAAGTCTCCTTCCATTCTTTTAGAGAACTGCTCCCAATGTTCACTTTTTAGTTGCCTGACTAGTAGATTAGTTTCGTTACGAATTAGTTTGTACCTATTGTATGCTTCCGGCGTTTTTGACGTTCTATATGCTAAATATGCTTTTCTTGTTTCGTTACACTTATCTTTAACTTCTTTACGGAACCACGGAGTTTTATTAGGATTTTTGTTGTTGATTGTGATTGTATATGTGCCCAATGACTCATTTGAAGCATCTTCTATGTTTCCCTTAATTTTTTCCCAGCTATGATTTATATCTTCCTCTTTATTTATTGGTTTTCTTTCAATTTTTTCCATCAATCTTTTTTGATATAATTCTTTCGTTGACGTATGCCACAGAGAGTCTATGTTCTTTTTTTGTATCCTAACCTTTTCCAGCTGCTTTTTCTTTTGTGTAATCTTTATTCGAATCTTTGATAGAACCAATTTATGATCGTTTCCTGCATTAACAGAGTTCAATGTTCTAATATCCAATATCTGGGTGGGATGTATAACTCGGTTACTAAGTATAAAGTCAATCATAGATTTATGTCCTCTTGTATTTTCAAAAGTGTATTTATATTTATCTTTGTGTTGAAAGAAAGTTGACCTTGCAACTGAATAAATCATAATAGCCGATTATGAGGGTCGAAACTACCCCCTCGATAATAATAAAAAAAAACAGTTGTTCTACATCCAAAAGTAACCACACAAAAAAATTTTTAGCCACTTTTATCATCACATTACCTCAAAAAAATATAAAACGCCTTTTTCGTTTTTTTGACGATATCTTCGGTTCTAATCATCGTAGAAACTTTTTTTTTTCATTATGTAGGTTTCTTTATTACCTGCAATAAGATATGAGGATTTATAAGAAAATTCAGTGCTTTAAATTCGATAAAATTGCGAAAAAATAAATGTGTTTTTTAAAAAATTTCTGGACATAGTTTGGCGTCTAAAAAACAACATATTTTTTTTCGGCTTTGCTATTGTCCTAGTTTTTATGTTATTGAATTTAAAAATTTTTAAATACCCATAAAAATTTGAATTTCGCGTCAAAAATTTTTGTAAAATATATCTTGCAGGAAATAAAAAAAACTTACAAAATGAAATAAAAAAGTTTCTACGATGATTGGACGAAAATATCGTCAAAAAACGAAAAAAAGACGTTTTATTTTTTTTTTTGAGGTTATGTGACGACAAAAGTGGCTTAATCGGCAAGACCCTTTCCAAATGAATAAACAAAGTTGTGAAGTAAAGGTTCAACTCTTATATTTGGGCTGTCATTCAATTTTTTCGCATTAACAACTGGTTTGGTTGCACAATATCGATAAGAATATGAGATATATTCAGAAAACTGTTCCAATTGCTTCGGCCAGTTTACTTTTCGCATTTAAAATAATATACTATTTAGTTATTGGCAAAATATCAATTAAAACCTGAAGCATATTAAGAAATTTCCGTTCACGGGTGGTTACAAAAAATTATCTTGAAAAGTTCAACTTCAATTTCGTATTCATTCAGTTAAAATATTTGTTCAAATTATTTAGAGCTCATTTTAAATTTTTTTTATCGAAATAAACAAAAATGAGGGGTTGTAACCTTTGCAGTTCAAATTGCATCAGTTTACTTTTGCGGTAAAAGTAACTGCAATTTGATTATTTGCAAAATATCCGTCAGAAGCTGAAGTATACTGAGAAACCTGAGGTTCGATTCTATAAGCATATTTTTTGACATTCCCTTTCCTTATCTTTTTTAGGACAGTGACATACTTATGTGTTACTACAAACTGAACAAAGATGCAAGATCCTTATTATGACATTCTCTTTCCCTTTACTTTTATAGAATCGCAGCCCTGGAGGTTAATTTTTCGTTTAAGGGTGGTTCAAAAAAATAATTTAGAAGTAGTCAACTTAAATTTTGAATCCAATTAACAAATATCTTTTTTCTAATTTTTTTTAGTTCATTTTGACTTTTTTATCCAAATAGACACAACACAAGCAAATTTTTCAATGTAAAAAATAGGAGTTGCAACCCTTATGGTCGAAACTGTATGAGTTAGTTGCATGTTTAGATTTGAAGTAATACTCAATTTGTTTCATTGTAAAATTCCAATTAAATCCTGAGATATATTGGAAAATCCATATACAATATATACTTTGGAGGCAGATTTCAACCCATTAAACTGTTTTTCTGCAGTTAAAAAACATGTTCTTCTTATTTTATAGTGGCTTACAACATATTAAAAAATTATTTAGATCGGAGGCGTTGAGTTGGGATACCTTCCTTATTAGTATTTAAATTTGCTTGTCTATAATCAATACCTGGGTTTCTAAAATTAAAAAACCGTCTTTCGACATCTACTAAAACTTATAGTTAATTATTGAACCTAACTAACCATGGCCAACTGTCATGACTGGCCTTGTATTTTTCCCCTTTTGTAACCTTCAACTCAAAAATTAGGTCCATTTTAATATCAATTGTATCATACTAATTGAGTCACCACGGTACACTTGGTGCGCAACTTAACGTGCTCTCTTATAAATTAATCCCAGAAGGTAAGTGAA
Source organism: Diaprepes abbreviatus (assembly GCA_034092305.1). NCBI lineage: Eukaryota > Metazoa > Arthropoda > Insecta > Coleoptera > Curculionidae > Diaprepes > Diaprepes abbreviatus. Next base: position 681,559 of record JASJET010000101.1, read on the forward strand.
TAACTCTGGAGGTACATCTTTTGCGGTTTCTTGAATTAGCTTTTCGAGACGGTTATAACTTTCGTCTTCGTGGGCAGCGTATATGTCTGGAATGCGGAGATCGTCGAAGAGGGTCATGATGGTTGCAACGGATGCTGGTTCTGGTCTGTAAAAAAATTATAACAGTAAACATGATTTGTTAAGAACTGAAATAGTACACACAGGATATAACCCCTGTTTTAATATGATTTATACTCTTTTGAAATTTTGTGAGTAGCTGTTTCATTTGCGAAAAGTCTCGTATACGCTGCATTTTCGAACACGCAACACGTTAATTTGGTGGCGAATTAAACTGGTATGACCTACACTTTTTTTGCAGTTAAATTGTACGATAACACTATTCTGCATAAAAATTTTCCCCGCCAATTTCTATCTACATAACCATTACATTGACCTGTAATTGGCAATATCAAGTAGCTACAAGCTAGAGAACATCAATATCACGTTTTGACTGATTGCAAGGCAGGTATAAGAATGTACCTATTCTATATATTTTTTTTATTCCCGGGTCTGTCCTAAAGCCGGACGCACTGCGGCCAGAGTAGGCCTATTGTGCTCACCCTAGACATTACAGCCACTCTGTCAACCTAGCCCCCTGGCTCAATCCGTACAATCCTGCTAAGGAGTGAGTGAGTATTTCTCCCGGTTCCAGACTTACTGACCCGAATGTTTGTTGTCTAAATCTCTTCAGTGAGTTACAGTCACATATGATACTTCACCGTTTCCTTGGCTTGTCCACATAGTCTGCAGCCGAGGTTTCCGTTATATAGATTCATTCTATTCAAATGTACTTTGACGGCCATGTGTCCTGTCATTATACCCGTAATAGTCCTTAATTGGTTCCTACTCATTTGGAGTAATTTCCTTGCCAGTTTCGGGTCAGGATTCCCAATAAATAGCTTGCTGTGGTTTAAACTTTGTTTGGTTATCCAGTGGTTTTTATGTTCTCTTTTGATCCGTTCTTTGACTGCTTCTCGGACCGCGCATCGCGGCACCCCAAAGGCCGGTTCTGGACCTATGTAATGAGATGCTGACCCTGCTCTAGCTAGCTCGTCAGCCTTTTCAATTCCATGTATGCCTTCGTGTGCTGATACACACTTTAAAATAACTCTGTTGTCTTTTGCCAGAATTTCCAGCTCACTCTGACATTCCTAAACCAGCCTCAATGATACCTTTTCGCCCTTGAGGGCTTTTAGGGCTGCCTGGCTGTCAGAGTAAATGAGGATTTGTTTCCCTTTGTAAGCTCTCCTGTTTATTTCGTCTGCGCACCGTAAGATTGCGTACATTTCTGCCTGGAATACTGTTGGGTATTTCCCAAGGGGAAGGGTTAATTCTTTCCTCAGTTTTAGCCCATATTTCCCAGCTCCAGTACCCTCACTAGTTTTTGAACCGTCAGTGTACCAGATAATTGCACCCGAGAATGTTTCCGGTTTTTCTCTTTTACTTGCCATTCGATCCTCTATTGTGACTTCAAACGGTATATTATAACGGTATTCATATGGTCTGTGTCCATTTCCAACTCAGGGCTCCTGATTTTTTTACATATGTTTTTGTGTCCTGACAATGTCCTTTGCGATTTTACTGTTGAGTGATTTAGTCGGTGGAGTCCCATTCTCGCCTCTGCCTGAATCACTATGTGTAGCGGAGGCAGATCCAGAATGCACTCCATTGCCGAAGTGGGGGTTGATTTCATGGCCCCAGTAATACACAAACAGGCGACCTTTTGTATTCCACTCAGCTTTGTCATGGTTATTCTCTGCATTACCTTGGGCCACCAGACCAAGGCTGCGTAAGTGATGGCTGGTCTCACAACACTGGTGTATATCCAATGTACCATTTTCGGTGAGAGACCCCATGTTTTCCCACATAATCTTCTAACAGTCATAAGAGTTGTTTCCGATTTTCTGGTTATGTTTTCCACTTGCTTGTTCCAGGTCAGCCTGGAGTCTAAAATCACCCCCAGATATTTTACTTTCCTGGAAAGTGGTATTGTGTTTCCTTGGAGGATGATGGGACCGAGATCCTCTATCCTCCTCCATTTTGTGAAGGGGATTAGGACAGTCTTTTGGGGACTTATATTGCGTCCCTCCTGCCTTACCCATCTTTCTACAACCTTAAAAGCGCACTGCATTCTCTTTCTTACTGGACATAGGATTCTATGTCTATGTCTAGAAATGCTCCTAAGAAGCACTTCTCCATTTTCCAAAATGTTTTCCACCTTGCGAACCAAGTCGTGGAGCGCTGTCTCCGTAGATCTTCCGGTTCTGTATGCATGCTGGTTCTGATGAAACGGACTGTTTACCATTAATTCATCTCTAACATGCCTGTCCAACAACTCGAGAGTTTTAAGGATAAACGACATTAGATTGATTAGTCTAAATGCCTATTCTATATATAAGTTGTTATAGCATATCAAGGTTGTGACATTGCCAAATCTTCGTTAGCAACGCCGCATGAGGGGCTTCTGGGGATGGCCCCCAATCTATGAAGTCTCAACTCTCTAGGGCTTAAAATAACAGAGATACCCAATAAAACCCATGTAATTCCAAATTTCACCATACCCCGTAGTCATCAAGGGTCAACTACTTATCGAATCACCCTTGTATACACGAATTATGTCATCACTTCTAGTATTCTCGATACCCGATGTTTCTTGAAAACACCAGTTTTACGAATCGGGTATATAAGCAACCGGCCGGTCGTCGAAGGATCAGTACTAGATATACGAGCAAAAATACTGTTCTTACCAAAATTGAGGTTAATAAGAAAACAAAGAGATTAATTTTTTTTTTAATATTGTAAGTTGAATCCAAACCGACTTATGGGTAGTTAAAGTGATTATTTTTTTTTGTGAATACTCGAATCCAAGTGTTTGAGGTTAAATAACGGGAAACCGATATATTTTTTGGAAAATATCTATGGAAAACTGCAAAGCACTTGAGAAAACCTTTCAAATAAGCTCTGAATGGAGTCTATTGCATTAGAACTAAGCAAGTTATGATGTAAGTAAGACTGGACTCTCGAATTTTTTAAGAAAAATTGAGAAATAAAATCTACGCCATTTTCACCAGAATTTGAAATTTATAGTAATCCCTGTAGGATTTACTTTATTTTAGTATAAATAATGAGCGGAAAAACTTTGACCGGTTTAGAATGCTTATTTTTGAAAAAAAAAACGATTTAAAAAAAACAGACTTTTCCAAATTTCTCTATAAATTTCTGTTTTTTATAATAACTCTAAAACTAGTTAATACACGTGAAAAATGGCTGATAATAAAAATTTAGGTTTTTTTCTTAACAAAAATTTTCTTTCTTTTTATTTCTGTAGGATAAAAAACAACCGAGAATCAACGTTAGAAGTGAAAATTTTATTGCGAGGATCATGTGACCCGAGCCCTTTAACCCTTTAACCTTTAAAAATGATGGATTTTCAAAAGTGGAAATGTGAATGATCTTATATCTCTTGAAATTACCTTTAAAATAATTTTTGGATGAACACGATAGCATAAAAATAATTTAAGTTATCGTAAAAAAAAGCAGTCGCATTTTTCCACAGAAATTTTAAGAGCACACATTTTATATCTGTATGTTTACGTAAGAGGGGATGCATCTTCTAGGTAGAAGTTTACAGCTAGAATTATTTAATGCACGTCGAAAGATGAGATCACGTTTTCGTTAATGTATGTAAAAATTCAATTTTCTGAAAAATGAATCTATTTGTCTTATGTTTGACATATTAAGGGTATATTTGCAATTTTAAGTGACATTCCCACTAAAGAAAGGGTTATGCAGAATGTGGAAACCATGGACGTCTGGACATGGAATGTTTACAAAAACAAAACGCCACGAATGGGTCACAATCAGTAGTAACTTGCCAACTGTTTTGGAAAAAAATAAGGGAAAACAATATAATTTGTTAATACACAATTTTTATGAAAAAACAATATTATTATGATAATATATTTCATATAATATTTATAAACAATTTATTGCTACAATAGTAAACTAATATTTTTAAAATAGTATGCTTTATAATGCGTCAGTTTAACTCCCAGAAAATTCAAGATTTCTAAGTAGTGTGATAAACTATGAAATCTGGCAACCTCGCAAATTTCTTTTACGCTATCATACGATCAAGGTTGAATCCGGTCCATTCATAAAAATTTTGGCATATGACATTTTTGTGGTTGACGTTGTGTGTCTTGGATCGTTTTTTAATTTTTTGTGATTCCAAAAGTGACTAATTATTCATTAGTGACAAAATGGTCAATCATTGCCAAGTTTGCCGAAAATTGGATTATTTATTTCCAAATTTAACTTTTCACAGGTAGGTTAGGTTAAGTTTGGTATCATAGGCGGGTAACTTGGGATTTTAGATTTTGTTATCAATGATTTTTTATAGGTTTCCCAGTGATTTTAACCGCCGAGACCTTTGGATTAACATATTAGGACTACAAGATAAAATCTTGCCCAAGTCACTTCGTATCTGTAGTGAACATTTTGGCCCAAACGATTTCTATTATCGATTTGATGGTGTTCGTGTTTTGAAGTGAGACCAACATAATAGAAGCCCACCATTTTCTATTATTTTTCATTAACATTTCCCTTGTAATATTACACCAAATAGTACCGCTTTTCCTATCTTTTTACAATTTTTTCCTTAATTTTTGTTTTCTCTATTACTTGTAAAAGTGTAAAATTTTCATTTAACCAAGATATTACAAGATCTGCAAAAAAAACTCGTAAACGTTATAAATAAATATATGACTTGCATAATAACTGTCATGTGTGAAAAGTCCAGAAATGAAACTTCAATTTCTGCAATTTTTATTTATTTTTATTCGATGTCCGATAGTTACATAGTCTCAGATTTGCTTTACACAAATTAGATAGTCAGTAAGTAAGAAAAAAAGTATATTTTATTGTACGTTATTCTATTTTATATATATATATATATATATATATATATATATATATATATATATATATATATATATATATATATATATAATTGTAATATGACCAACAAGTAATATATTTAATAATAGCATATACTTATTTTTATCCCATCCTTATCGGTATATTTTGTCATAAATATTTTAGGATACTAGAAACAGTGAAAATCAAGAAATACACTAATCATATTAAAATAAATAATTTCCGTTAGAAACACATGACAGATTGTCGATTCGAGATATTAAAAATTTTCAACAATAGTACTGCCAAAACTTAATGGGCAAACAAATTTAATAGTTATTTTAATTAATTTGTTTTATTGTATTTCTTTATATACCAATTTCTTATGATTGGAGTTTGGGGACTGTTCAGTAAAACAGGTTTAACTGTAACAAGTCTTTCAGATTAATACCTAAATTGAAACAGTCTATCATATATATTCCAAATCAGAATTGAAATTATATACAAATATTAACAGGTTATTTCTTCAAAATGAAGTTGTAAATACTCTATTTTCTCCTGAACACATACACCGTCGAATATATATTTTTTAAATATTTCCATTTTTAATTTGCTTCATTTATTAACATACAAAAAATATCTCCATTTTCTCGTTTTAGGAATCTTGTACAAGTGTTATTATTTTTACAAATAATTGGTATACTAACCAAACGTCAAAATAGTCATTTGCATACCGCAACGTCGTTACATTTATTCAGTATTGCACTTCAATATTTGAGACATTAGAACTTTGGTAAGACTACTTTTTTACGATGTTTATGGCTGACGTTAAATTTCATATACGAGTGTCTGTACGGCATAGACACGTTGTTAGGAATAATAAAAATAGACAGCGAGTCCATACAATTTAGAAAAAAAATTTCAATCACAGTAATGTTTTTTTCGGTTTTAGAATTGTGGGCATTAATTAGCCACTTAACTAAAATCCGGCAAAATATTACGCAATTTTTTACTTTGGACTTGGATAATTCTTACATGGTACTCTGTTTTAAATAATAACTAGTGCCTTGGATAAAAAAAAAGGTTATTTCAAGTCATTAATGTCGTAAAAGATAAATGATATGAATATTACGATTATTTGTATATTGAATACTGACTTATGATCAAATACAACAACTTCCGTATCACGACATATTGATAGAGTAATTATCTATTTCTTATGAAAAAATATTTATTTCAATTCTGCAAATAAAAGCATCATAGAATATTAATTGATATTTTTATTCGTTTTAAAATTGTTCCGCCGCTGGCGTATGATAGATTGTGAGCTATGACACCCCTCTAACCGCTGGCCTACAAACATGTTGGCGCTTATAAATTTCATATTCACGAATGACTAGCCTGGTCCATTCTCTACTATGTCTATGGTGGAAACCGTTCTCAGTAACTAAGTAAGTGTAAAATTAAGATATATTTTATGTGATTGTTTATTCCTCCCTAAAATTATAATTTATATTAACACCTTTTTACTTTTTAAAGCCTACCTTCCATAGTATTCCTCCATGATTTTCCGCTGTGCTGGAGTCGCATTTTCATGTGCCGTAGCTGACACCCAAGTGCATCTACCAGCTGCGATGTCTGCGCCTACTCTGCCGGTTAATATTCGATCGCCATAACAGTCTAAGAAGTCGTTCTACAAAAATTAATAAAATGAAAATCATTATTTTGAAATGGAGCAATTTAATACCGCCTGTCAAGCAATCAATAAAATATGACATTTTACGTTTAGCCACCCAGCATGAGGATTTTCAGGTCTTATTTGGATATGACAGACTTTGATAGGTTCGAAAACAGTTAGTTTCAGAGTGTCCGTTTCATTGAGAAAAATATCATTACAGATACATTTTAAACTGAAATGTTGTACAGACTGACTAACTGACTGACTCCGTAGCACTACAACCCAGGGTGGGTCTTGGCTGCCTCGACTATCTGCCTCCACCTGGAACGGTCTTGTGCCAGTTCCCTCCATTCTTGCTGGTCAACTTCAAGAATAGCTAGATCCTTGTGGATGTTATCTCTCCATCTAAGCCTAGGTCTTCCCAGTGGTCTTTTTCCTTGTGGTGCTTCCTCCCATACCCGTTTTATTAGTCGATCGTTTTGACTCCTTTGTATATGACCTGTCCATCGTAATCTTCTGGACTTTATTTCTTGAATGATGTCAGGCCTTTGATGTATTTGCGCAAGCTCTATGTTGCTCCTCATTCTGTGACGGCCTGTTTCAAGGTCTCGGTATGAGCAATATATTATGAGCAGGATTTTTCTCTCAAATCTTCTCAGCAGCTCCATATCGTGGACTGTCAGGGTCCATATTTCACTGGCGTAGATTGCTACTGGTCGTATTATTGTTCGATAAATTTCGGTTTTTGCCTTTCTAGTGATAAATTTTGACTTCAGCAAGGTTTGTATGGCAAATGTACATTTATTTGTTTGTGTGATGCGCTGTTTAACCTCTTCCTGCATATTATTGTTTGCCGTTATCACTGCGCCCAGGTACTTGAAAACTCGCACATGCTCAAAATTATAGTCATCCATGGTGACGTTCTGCCTGATTCGGTCTCGGGCAGGGTTGCGGGAGACCTGCATATATTTGGTCTCTCCTTCATTTATTCGGAGCCCTATTCTCTGAGCTTCTTCTTCTATCTTTATGAAGTTTTCCTTCACACTGACTGCTTTCTCCTATCGCGCCCATATCATCCGCGTAGGCCAAAATAAGTTTAGGGCCACTTGGTCCAAAAACTTCCGCGTCAACTGATACTGTTCTTACGGCTTTCTCCAGTGCAAGGTTAAACAGTACTGGCGACAAAGCATCTCCCTGTTTTAATCCTCTGTTGATAGAAAATGTTTGGCTACACTCTCCTTCAATTTTGACACAGGTTTTTGCCCCCTCCAGGCACGCTCTACACAGTCTAAACAGCTTGTGCGGGATTCCAAATTCTTTCATAGTTTCCCACAACCTTATCCTAAAACACTGTCATATGCCTGCTCGAAATCTATGAACAGGGTATGTAAGTTTTTGTTAAACTCCCAACATTTCTCCAGCATCTGTCTGATAGTGAAAAACTGGTCAACTGTTAATCTTCCGCTTCGAAAGCCACATTGGTAGTCTCCGATAATCTCCTCGGTATACGGAGAGAGACGTTGAAGGAGAATGCTGAAGAATAGTTTATAGGCGTGGCTTAGAAGAGGGTATCCCAAATTCGATACTTTTATGCGGTTTCCTATAAAATTAGCAAAAAACGAATGTATAATTTTTTACGGAAACTAAAAATGCCGCAAACAGAACTTAAAAGTTTTCTTTTGTTTTGAAGATACGGGGTAAAATTCAAGAGTTGTCAATTTTTATAGTGCCCTGTAACATTCGTATTTGAAAAGATTTGCAGCATTTTAAAAGATCTATTTTTATGATATTTTAAGCGTAATCTAACTGTGTTATTGTAATTTTAATATGAGTTGTGATTCAAAAGTTGTTCATCGCGTTTTGTTATTTCAATTGGAACATCCTATATATTTTTAGATGATAAGATAAAGTTTTTAATTATATTTATAACAGTCCGTATCAAAATTAGTACAGTCACTGAAGGCTTTCCCCTCAGAAAAATTTGAACCTTCATCGATTTGCATGAAAACTGTTGAGTAGTTAGAGGGTGCCTCAAGTAACAAAAGTGACATAGTGCCGACTTGCGTTTTTACCCTAGGGGCGGATGCCATCCCTTCTCGGGAATGAAAATTATTTTATCAAAAATAACTCCATGGATCAATAAAGGAATAAGCTCTAAGCATATTCAATATTTTTTGAGTTATTAATGGTTAAAAATGTTGATTTTTCATGAAAAAAAATGCATGTTCTGAAACAATTTTTTATAAATAACTCCAAAACTATACGTTTTAACAAAAATATTGTTCTTGCTAAAATTGTAGCTAATAAGAAAACAAAGAGACTGTTTTTTTATGAACATTGTAAATTGAATCCAAAGTGACTTATAGGTAGTTAAAAGGGTCTTTTTTTTTTTGGTGAATACTCAATTCCAAGTGTCCGAGGTTAAAAAAAGGGAAACCGATACATTTTTTGGAAAATACTTATAGAAAACTTTTCGAAGTATTTGGAAAGACCTTTCAAATAAGCTCTGAATGGAGTCTATTGCATTAGAACTAAGTGAGTTATAATGAAAATAAAACTGGACTCTCGAATTTTTTAAGAAAAAATGAGAAATAAAACCTACGTCATTTTCACCAAAATTAAAATTTATAGTGATCCCTGTAAGATTTACTTTATTTTAATATAAGTAATGAGCTCAAAAACTTTGTCCCGTTTGGAATGCTTGTTTTAAAAAAAAAGTACAATTTAAAATAAACACAATTTTCCAGATTTCTGTAAATTTTTTTTTATATTAACTCTAAAACTACTAAATATACGTAAGAAATGGCTGATAATAAAAGTTAGGTTTTTTCTTAATAAAAATTTTATTTTTTTATTTCTGTAGGATAAAAAAAACAACCGAGATACGAGGGCGGTCCGATAAGTACCTAGCCTCACGGCCCGATGACGCCACTATCGCAAGAGAAATTTACTATCGTATAGTACATTCTCGTAGACGGCTATTATCAAAATTTCAGCCGAATCGGACTCGCAGTTTTATTTTGACTGCGTGTGGAAGCGGGCGTGTCCGCAGATTTTAGAAAAATGGAAAAAGAGCAATATCGATCGGTGATTCGATTCTTGTTTTTGGAAGGGAAATCGCGCAGTGAAATCAAAGAGCGCTTGGATGCGGTATACGGTGACTCTTCTCCTTCGATGGCGATCGTCAAAAATTGGTTTAACGAGTTTCAACGTGGTCGCACGTCGGTTTTTGATGCGCCACGCACAGGTGCCCCGAAAACGGCTACCGCGGAGGATAACGTGACAAAAATCCTTGATCTCGTAATGGCAGACCGCCCGATTGAAGGTCCGCGAGATAGCTGAGATAGTAGGCATACTAAAAGATCACGTGCGTCATATCCTCCATGAAATTTTGGGCATGAGAAAGCTGTCGAAACATGGATCCACTGGTACACACCAGAGACCAAAGAACATTCGAAACAGTAGACTTCACCCGGCGAACGTGCTCCGAAGAACAAGGAACATTCGAAACAGTGGACTTCACCCGGCGAACGTACTCCGAAGAAGGCGAAGACTGTCCTATCGGCCCGAAAGGTATTGGCCACCGTTCTCTGGAATTCACACGGTGTGATCTACATCGACTACCTGGAGAAGGGCAAAACTATGCCGAATTATTGGGCCGATTCGACGCCGATTTGCAGAAAAAACTGGCCCATTTGGCGAAGAAAAAGTGCTCTTTCACCGTGACAACGCACCGGCTCACACCGCCGTCGTCGCCACGGCCAAATTGGTCGAATTGGGCTACGAACTGCTACTCCATCCATCGTATTCTCCAGATTTGGCCCCGTGCGAATTCTTTTTGTTTCTAAACTTGAAAAAGTCACTCGCCGGGCAGAAATTTGAGTCGAATGAGGAGGTTATCGCCGCCACGGAGGCCTACTTTGCAGACCTCCAGAAAACGTATTTTTCAGACGGGTTAAAGAAGTTGGAGCATCGCTGGATCAAGTGTATCGAGCTAAAAGGAGACTATGTTGAGAAATAAATCGCCACTTTTCCAAAATTTTCGTTTTTCTTATGTAGGCTAATTACTTATCGGACCGCCCTCGTCTCAACGTTAAAAGTGTAAATTTTATTGCGAGCATCATGTAACCCGAGCCCTTTAACCCTTTAACTTTTAAAAATTATGGGTTTCAAAAAGTGGAGATGTGATCTTATAGCCCTTGAAATTACCTTTAAATGGTCTTTGGATGAAGCCGATAGCATAAAAAATAACATAGTTTTCTTAAAAAAAGCAATCGCATTTTTCTAGAGAAATTTTAGGAGCACATATTTTATATCTGTAGTAAGCTATGAATAAAAAATAAAAGGTGTCATGATGTTTATATTTCAACCATGAATTTCAAAAATATCATGGATAATAGATTGAATTGAACTGTCAGACTGAAAATGTCCGAGTATGTTTATCGCCGTATTAGGGAAAATGATGTTTGGCACGTCAAATTAACCGTCAAAAGACAAAAAAATAGTGTCATTGTTGTTATTTTTGTTGTAAAGTTATTGATTGACTAAAATGTGGTTGTTGGACTTGCATTGTCCTTATTTTTATTTATTTTTACGACGTTTCGATCAGGTTGTATCTCTTATCGTTATCAAGTATAAACTTAATGTATTGTCTTAAGACTACGAGTTTGTGTAGGGTCCGTGTCCATTACAGAACAAAGTTTCGTTTCGTTGCACACACATCAGAGAGATAAAGAAATTTTTCCAAACAACAAAAAATTATCACTCCTGAAGAGACGATAAGGAGTATTTGAAAGTTCTTAACTAATTTTTACCTGACTTTGGTAGTACGTGCTCATTTCTAGTATAATAGCCTGGGCCTGCCTGTGTTGTTCTGGATCATTCATACCCGCTAAATACATTGCACAAATTGGTGGTACTTGGCAAGAAGAGTGAGTCTTGTAATGGGTAAGTTTCCTATATCTGAAAAAAGCTTATGTAATAATAATGTGAAAAACGGCTATTATGACAAAGTCGCCTTTAATTTGAATATGCGCGGACTTGATTTGGTGTCTTGTAAGAAACGTTCAAACAAATTGCGGTCAAAATATGCTTTAATCAATTAATGTTATTATTTTTATATACTTTTCTTACCTATCTAATGTAAATGATTCCAGATCTGGTTTTCCATTAGAATCTACAAACATGATTTCTGCATTTTGACCAATACAATTTCGATAACAGACCAAGTGGAAAAATTCCATTAGATTGAGATATGCTGGATGATCTTTAAAATGCCTGCAAAATAAATAATAAATATGCATTTTCATTTATCAATGGTGTACCTAAAATATCTGTACAAAACACTAGCGCAAATTTCTGAGATTCTCACCCAATTTGCTTCAGGCCAAAAGTTTATAGTTCCCGAAACACAAGGTATCAAAGTAATAGATATCTCTTGGACCTCCATTGTCTTTATTTTTGTTAAATATTACGACATTTCACCTAGTAGTTATCTCTGACAGTTTTCAAGTGAAATTGAAAAAGATTTTTAAGCTGCACAATTATTATACTAAATGTAATAGTCCAAGCTATAAGTAAATATTTTTCTTCTTCTTCTTCTTCTTCTTCCTGTGCCGCGTCCGGTCCCCCTAACGTTGGCAATTATAATGGCGAGTTGATCACGGTTCTCTGCTATTCTAAATAGCTGTTCAGCACTGCGTATCCCTGTCCACTCTCGGATGTTCCTAAGCCAAGAGATCTGCTTCCTTCCAACACCTCTACGGCCCTCGAACTTACCCTTCATTATCAGTTGAAGAATTCTGTACCGATCCCCTCTAAAAACATAGCAAGGATATGCTAGTTTTCTGCATTTTACGATTGTCAACAATTCACGAGTGGCATCTGCCCGATCTAAAACTGCCATATTAGTCTGCATAGCTACCCAGGGTATTCTCAGCATTCGCCTATGCAACCACATCGCAAATGCCTCTAAACGATTGATCGTGACAGGCTTCAATGTTAACACTTCCGCAACATATAATAACACTGATCAGATGTAACATTTAACCATCCTTTGGCGAAGTTTTAAATTTAGATTGTCATTGCAGACAAGCGATCTCATTTTTAGAAAAGTTATGCGGGCTGATTCGATTCTACATTTAACTTCTTTATCTGGGTCAAACTGTTCAGTAATATGACATCCAAGGTACTTGAAGTGGGAAGGAAACTCTTTCAACGATTTGTCTATCTATCAATAACGAAGCGTCTATATATGATAGATTACTGAAAACCATAAATTGAATTTTAGCAACATTTATGTTAAGTCTCATTTCTTTTCCAGCCCTATTGACAGAATCTAAGAGTTGTTGTAGACCTTAAAGAATATTACTTATGACGACCGTATTATCGGCAAAACGAATCGTGTTTATTAACTCGCTGTTTTTAATTTTAATCCCACATACTTTGTTATTGTAGGGCTTCCTTAAAAACTTTGTTCGAATAAAAATTAAACCGCAGTTGAGAGAGATTACATCCCTGTCTAACACCTCCTTGAACTTATCATTCTTTGGTAAGCTTGCCATTTACTCGAATCACTGCCCTCTGACGCCGATATAGATTCTCTATAATCCGCACATCCTTGCCATCAACACCAACATTCTTCAGTATATCTATGTACCCAGTCTTTACGTTGGTCTCGACATTTTTGGAGAAGTATATTTAGAGCAAATAGCGCTTCTCTAGTATGAAGGGCATTTCTAAACCCAAACAGGGTCTCATCTAGGTAGCTTTAACATTTACTCCTTATTCTACAGTGAGTAATACTCAGGAAAACCTTCAAGGCGAGACTCATGAGACTTAATAACCTATATTCGTTACATCTTTTGGCAACCTGTTTTTTTGGTAGTGTTATAAAGACAGATTTCATTCTTCCGGTATTTCTCCAGTATTGTACACAGAATTAAAAAATTTAGCAAGTATATCGATACTGTCTTCATGAATTAATTGCAAGAATTCTACTGAAATGTTGATTGGGCCTCTCTAGGTAAGTATAGTGACGTGACGAGATGGATAAGACCTATCCAAGGATGTTGCGGGAACAAACCTGTAGGTAGGCTGGGGCCAAGAGGAAGGGTCGAAGTTGGCTAAAACAGGTTTGAATCTACAAGCCAAGGAATACACATAAAAGTTGTAAAGATTTTAAAAACCTATTTATAAATTTATAAATTTTATTAACTTAATAAAAAAAAATAAAATTTTTTACCCTCTGGTTTCAAACACTGGAAAAGTGTAGCACCTTGACACCCTGTTTTTTTGGAAACTATCAATTTTTGGACTAAGGTAAAATTAGGCAAGCTTTAAAATTTTAGCCCCAGGAATTAACGCTAGAGTTTTGTGCAGACCTTTTAGGGACACCCTATATAGTCCACATATCAACAACTATCAATTACTTAGATTTAAGTACGCTATTGATTATATAGCCTGTTTGGCATTCATTAAATTTATGGCTATATAATACTACTTTGCAACACTCATCCCCTTTTTCAATCAACAAAAAATAAACTTACTTTTTAAGCAACATATAAACAGCGTTTTCGATAATTACTAAATCATTTACAGCACTCAAACCAATTTCTGGGAGACAATGCCAACAGGTTAATCCTCTTCGAACTTCAGAACCGTCTACAATATCATCCTGAATTTGCAAAGCGGCCACCATCTGAAATAAAGATAATACTTGTTAGACTAGTATGGTACACTGTTAAAAATAGCCTTAAATTTAATATACATTCATTAGTTAAAGGACCCCGCACCAACCAAATGGAAATTGGATCCCCGTCAAACTCGTTGTAGGTCTAGGTGTTCTGATCAAAAATTCCTATGGAGACCAAGTCCAAAAGTTAATAGTTTTTGAGATTCAGAGGGATGTGTTGCGCCCGCACCAACCAAATAGAAATTGGATCCCGGTTCGTTGAAAATTCAGTATGTTGTAGGTCTAGATGTCCTGATCAAAAGTTCCTATGGGCACAAAGTCCAAAAGTTAATAGTTTTCGAGATACAGAGGGATGAGTTGCGCCCGATCCACCATTTACATAGGCAAGGCGTAAGGGTCAATTTTCTCTATCTATCGTGAATAAGTTATATGTACTTTGAAATTAAAGTTTTGTACCTTAAATTTATTGTTACCTTAAATTTCAATAAAGTAACTGAAATTTAATGTATAAATACATTAGATTTGATGCAAAAATTATTAAATTTAATGCATTATCATTAAATGCATTTAATAAACGGTTTATGAAATTTTTCTTCCAGCACATCACCTTAAAACTAATGTGAAGTTTTTTACAGTGTACAAAATCATTAAATTTAATTTAGAATGGACATGAAATTTGCATTAAATTTAAAGTTTTTTTAACAGTGTAGGTTATTGATGCTTGCGCATCGGATCTGGTTTTTTGCGTTTTTGAGATAACAAAAAAAAAGTAAAATGTTATATTTTGCGATTGCAATATTGCTTAGAAATGGTACGCCACATTGGGAAAGATGAGGGGTTTCTAAATAAAATTATTTTCACAGACATTCACGACTTCTGAGATGTTCAATAGAAAGAATAAATATTATTGGGTAACTGAAAATACTCAGAAAATACAGATCGTAGAAAGACAGTGTTGCCAATCAATTCACGTTTGGTGTGGCATGTTGGCAAATAAGATTATAGGGCCAAATATTTTAAATGGAAATTTAAATGGTAAGCGATAATTAAATTTAATTGAAAATAATGTAGAAGATCATTTAGGGATTATCCCAGATCAGTAATAAAATAATCAGATTTGGCAACAGCATGTGTCAGCGCCGCACAATGTAATATCTGTTACTAAACATCTTAATAACCGATATTATTTTTGGACTGGAAAACATGGCACAATTAGGTGACCGGTCAGTAGCCCAGATTTGAGTCTATTAGATTTTTTTTGTGGGAGTTTTGAAAAAATAAAATTATTAATGAAAAAATTAAACTCAGTGATATTTTTTAACGAAGACCACAGAGATTTTATTTTATTCTCTATTAATCATAAAATTACTATGCCAGTTTAAAAACGTATATTAGTCAATATAAAAAGTATTCGAAACTATATTAATACGTCACAATGCAAATTAAAATAAAGCATTTGTTTTCCAAACCACCTCTTTTTTTTATATCATTTTATTAATAATTCAAACTTAAATATTTAAATAATGGCTAGTCCGAACACTAACGTATTATACATTTTCGAAATCAGAAAGAAAAGAAGTTCCATTCTAAAAGAGAAATTAGAGGATGTTTCATTTAAAAATTTAATTTTGTTTTATTCCTCACCTTTACGATGCGTCACTGTTTTTGTAATCAAATCTAAAAGATAATATGGAAGAAACTATACAACTTTCTTATTTAAAATTTTTTTCAATCTCTTATAATAAAGCCTCTAGGAATGATGCTAAATATAAAGGAAAACCTGTACATGGAAATTATCAAACTAAAATCAAAATTTACTTACCATTTCATAACACCATCCCAAAATATTGGCTAACCTGATACTTTCTGGAGTAAGTTTTTGTGGATCTTCTAACAATTTGTAACCTGCTACTATAGCCAATGCACAAACTTTCTTACCAGTTGCTATAGTGTGTTCGATCGACTAAAAGAAAAAAAAATACTTCAAATTTCTACACGTTTAAGAAAAGTGCTATTACGTAACTTTAATAATAGCCATTATTATAGCAATATATTTAGTGTAATTATTATAATGATTAAAACCATTATAACTAGCGATTTTGTTACCTTCATACTTAGTCTCACTCCATGGAAATTAGATCAAAAAAGAGCTGTTTTGTTCACAAAAATGTAACATTGGTTTTTTTCTGGAATGTGTTCCAAAAAAATGGCGGACCAAAAATAGCCATGATTCACGTTTTTTGAGTTTATCTTGAAAAGTACATTAAAAAAAAATGGATTTTTAACATTTTTTCAAGTTAATATTTAATGATAGTTTTTGATCACCTTGTATTTCTGTTTCTAAAAGGAAACCAACCCCAATTAAATAATAAAGGTGCTCTTGTAAAACAATTGGATATGTTTAGGACTGCAAACACCATTTTTTACATAAAATATGTCAAAAACAGTTAGACTTAGGTATAAGACATTATACATAAAATAAGTTTATAAGCTTTAAAATATTAAAATGAAATAACATATTGGGTGTTGTATTTAAAATAAGCAAGAAGGCATCAATTTCCGGTATAACCGAAAATTACCCTATCTTGAAAATATTTTAGCCGAATTATCCCCATCGACTTTAGTAAACTGACAAATTTTAAAAATTTTCCAAAGTCCATTTTCTGAGAAATTGATCGCGGCAGTTTGTCGTGGGACACACTGTATTAGCAAAATACATAAAAAATGGGGTAAATTATTTGTTACAAAGCAACGACACAATTAAAGTTTAGGACTAGAACGGGTGACGTATTGTAAATTGCCTGGAAAGCATTTTCCCCAAATAAAATTTAACACCAAAATACAAAAAACATAGATATTAAACTTTTCCACAATTACATTAAAGAGACGATGCACTAATGAAATAAAATCAGACAAGATCACCTTTAAATGTCCCCCTTTGACCCCTACAATTTCGGTCTAGACACTCTTTTCTTAAATCTTTTCTTAGGCTGGTAATGTAGTGTAAACCGGTATATTTAAAAAGAAACATGATTATTTAAAATATGTAAATCATATATGT
This sequence comes from Diaprepes abbreviatus, assembly GCA_034092305.1. NCBI lineage: Eukaryota > Metazoa > Arthropoda > Insecta > Coleoptera > Curculionidae > Diaprepes > Diaprepes abbreviatus. The sequence continues at coordinate 698,947 of JASJET010000101.1, forward strand.
TTATTATTGATACCAAATGATAAGTTGCTATAAACCAAGCAATACAAATACTAATTTAAAAAATGTAACAGATTATATAATAAATGATATTTTATCTGATATAACATTAAAACAAAATATTGAGATAAAATTCTAACCTATAAGGCATACAGGATTGAATTTTTGTAATACATAAAATATATTATTTTCATTTTACGTTATGCATACATACCCTAGCTATTCTACGTGCAACTAGGGGAAAGTCTTGGCTTAACTGATCATCAGCTAAATCCTTGATGAGATCTGGAAATATTGCCATCAAATCCTCGAATTCTTGTTTCGATTGGGCAGTCTGAGGACCTATTGGTTGTAGAGTGGTGGATAAAGCTCTGCAAATATATGAAAATGTTCTATTGAAAGAATGTTATGGATGCATTAAATGAGAACCAAAAACTGTAAATAAAACGGTAGTAAATGATGAAAAGAAGCAGCAGAGTTCTAAACCGGTCTGCAGGTGGCAATATACTGCCAGTCCGGGAAGTTTTCACCTCTTTTTGGTGATTTCTTGCAATCTGAAGTAGTGCCTTTGATTCCTAACTAGCAAAAGATATGTTGGTCCTAATAATATAATAAGCCGAGAAAGGAAAGTCTCACAAATTTTTTAATTCATAATCGTGATTTTCTTGCATGAATATCTTGGATAAGGTAACAGAAAAAGCTTCTTTATTTCGTGCTTTAAAAAAAAAACAATGCTTTTTTTAAACAATTAGACCGAAACATTGGTTTTTTCTATATTATTAAGAAACTAGAGAATATAGAGAAAAATGACGTTGAAACGGATTATGCGTCTTGAAAGGATCTACAAAATGACTTTTTAAATGTTAAAATGGCTTCATAAACAAAAAAGTTGTTGCAAAAAAATTGCATTTTTTTGGCCAGGAAAAATGTTTTCTGTATATTATATGAATATAAAAATATTTTGATAATTACATTTATAATTTGTTTCATTAATTAAATTAGCTGCGTTCATAACCAGAAAAACCGCGAACATATGGGTTGTTTGGGCTGATGCTTGGTGGAAATCCATAAGTAATATATTAATAGTAAAACACTTTTTTTACACTAAATTTCCACTATATTAAACAAAAGTACATGACATGTTTCGCTATACTATAGATTTATCAGGTGTAATGTGCGTACAAAGCTTGGTTAATTTATATAAAGTTCGGAAAAGTTTATATAAAAGAAGAAGGAGTTAAAACACTATAATAATATTAAATAAAAACACTATAGTAACATTAAATAAAAAAGACTATATTCAAAAAACTTAAGAGTCTCTAAATTCTGTTAAATATAGTATGTTAAAACGCAATCCTACAGAAATGTATCAAGAATCCATAAAAAATGTAATCTCAAGTTGTAAAAGTTTGTTTGTTGATAAAGATTTGAAAAAACTCTAATAAACCTACAATTACTCAAATTGTTTGTTCACACTGATTTTTCTGCTAAATTTGAAATTAAAAATTTATACGATTTGGTAAATAAAATTAAAAATTTAAGACTTACCGAACAAAGCTAAACTAATATCTTTCGATATATCTAATTTGTTGCCTAGTACTCCAATAAAAGATTCCATTAGTCTCGTTGAGAATATTCTTACATTGAGAATATTCTTACAAAAAATAAACAGATGAATCCTATTTAAAAAAGAACAGGATATTTTAAATAAACTTAAAGGTTTTACAAAACTAGCAGCAATATTTATGGATTTTTTAGAATGTGAGATTTCAAAACACCTGATCTTAATTTTCTAGACCTTACTATTAAAAGACGAAAAATAAACACGTTTTCTCAGTTTACAATAAACCTTCTCTATAAATTACAGTAACACACAATACATCCTCTCATCCCATGCAAGACAAAGTAGCAGTATTCCATAGCATAATCCATAGGTTAATATCATTACGTTTAGAACAAGAAAATTATAACAAAGAATTTAATATTATTAAACAAATAGCAATTTACAATGGTTATAAACCGAAAATAATTAAAAAATTTTTTAAAAACTCCATAAGTTTGGTATACGCCAACGTTTTAGATAAACCTAAGAATCACAAATTTATTACATACAAAGGTTAACCAAGTCTGAAAGTAGGAATATTTTTAAACAAAACAAACATAAAAATATCATATAAAACTAACACTTCTGTAGGTGTTTATAAATTATCGTGTACGGATTGCCCAAAAGCGTACATAGGCCAAACAGGTAGAAGTTTCGGCATCAAAATTAAGAAACATTATAACAGTTTTATTAAGGGAAATCCCAACTCTAACTACGCCAATCACCTTTTACAATACAGATATCGTTTTAATGATAATTTTGAAATAATACATATCGAAAATAACGGTTATACACTGAACCTTCTCGAATCTTTAGAAATAAACAAATTTAAATATTCAGACTTTTTACTCAACGATCAAGTAGATTTGAATAGATCACCTTTATTAAATATATTTTAAAACCTTAAATGTACACTGTAACAACCAACAGGTAAATATCATTTTTAGCTCCTCCTCCATTAATACAAACTTTTCCGACGTTATATAAATTAACCAAGTTTTGAACGCACATTACATTTGATAAAACTACAGTATTTTGTGAAAATAGTGTTTTACTATTAATATATTATGTAGATATATAAATATATATATATATATATATATATATATATATATATATATATATATATATTCCTCGTGGAGAAAATATCACTTGAAAATGCTAGCTGAGATGTTGGCGACGTCGTGAGAATTTTTCTACTGGCGAATGGATTTAAAGACGGAAGACATATATATATATATATATATATATATATATATATATATATATATATATATATATATATATATATATATATATATGGGTGCGAAGCTTGGGCATTAACGGTGACAAATGAAGAAAGGCTCCGAATCTTCGAAAGAAGAATTCTTAGAAAAATATATGGCCCAACAGTGGATGCAACAACAGGACGATACAGAATCCGTACCAATAAAGATCTGGAGGATCTATATGGAGACACTAATATTGTATGAGAAAGAAAATCTAAGCGACTGCAGTGGGCGGGACACGTAAGAAGACTACCAGATAGTCGCACAGTCAAACTTGCGTGGGAGGAAGCACCGGTAGGGAAAAGACCACTGGGACGCCCTCGCCTCCGATGGAAAGACAATATTGCCAAAGATCCAAAGGCAATGAATATTGATAATCCGCTAGATGCCATGACAGACAGACAGCAATGGAGGAGTATTGTGAAGTCGGCAAAGACCCACCCAGGGTTGTAAGCCTTGGAATAAGTAAGTAAGTATATATAGTCATATAAGATTTTTTTTTATTAATAGCTTAATTCAAAATTTGACTTTGGCAACTGCTTCGATAGAGATGAATATTCACCAACAATAGTCACGTGATTAGCATTATCTGTCAAATTTTATTTTTTTTCCAAATAAAATTCAAAACTGAGGTTATATCTCAAAATATCGAAAAAAGTTATTTTCAAATGTTTTCCAAAATTTGTGCCGTATAAGATAATTTAGATTTTTTGCTAATTTTTGTAAATTGCACCACTGTTGCGAAATAAGACTTGACGCAACCTACACAGAACTTCTTGGTTTTGACAGTGCTTTATTCCAGACATCTTTTGTTTAAAGTAGTGCCATCTTAAATGTGTGTTTTGCTACAAAATCCAAATAGGGCTATTAAAACTTGGTCACATGAGATGCAAAGTTGTTTTTGACTCTGTATAAGGTAACTTCATAAAATAACTATTTTTGAAAACGTAGTTTGTATCTAAAAGTAATACACATTAATACTAAGAAAATAGTTTAATTGAAAAGACTCAAATTTGCGAATAAAAAAATCATAATAAAAAGAGTTTAAATAAAAATTTATTTTCCACCAAATGAATATATATATATATATATATATATATATATATATATATATATATATATATACATATATATATATATATATATATATATATATATATATATATATATATATATATATATATATATATATATATATATATATATTTCGTTCCAATATCTTATTACTAAATTACCTGATATGATTGTGTTGCATCCGCTTCACCCATTTCCTACAATTGACATTTTTGTCGGTATTGAGATTCAAACTACTGTATTGCCTTTTATGGCCCTGTGTAGATACCGCATAAGTAATTTTATTGGTCGAAGTTTTACTAATATTCCTGTGAATATCCCTCATCAGCTGATATGATTTTATCCGAAACATAATTTATTAATGAATTTTTTGACTTAAATAAAACCCTATAAAATGAATTACCTCAAACCGCAAAAAAGTAAGAAAAAAATAGGCTACTAAGAGCTGAATTCAATTTTACAAACACCACACACTATAAAATTTCATCTACTGCTTAGAAAAATGTAGCGTTTGGGTTTATAAAGGGTAGAAGATGATAACGAAAACAAGTATCTGTATTTTATTTCAATTAAAAGAACATTTATGGGCATAACTTTATAGAATGACGAAAACAATATAATTTATTTAAATTACTTGAGTAAAAAAAATATTTAAAGTGGTCGTGGTTGTAATTTTCGTCATGTCCATCCATTTATTCGTTTTTTCGTATGTCACTGTCTCATAACATCATGAGTTTTTTATTTTTGCAATAAAATTTCGCAGGTAGCAGGTATTTGCTTTCAATTATCCCAAAAACAAACCTGAGACGAAATTGGAAAAAAAAATATTAAAGATATCTCTTCAGGTGTGATATTCCGGGCACTACGAGGGGATTGAGGATGCATTTTAAGGTATTTGATGTTTCACAATGGATTTTGAAATGGTCATTAGATTTTTTCAGGTTACCTAGATTAGTTATAGATGGGTTTATTGAAAACAAAGTATTCTTCACGTTTTTACAATGACGCATAATCTTTTATTGAATATATAATCTGGTCTGAAAACCAGTTTTCCAAAAGGTAAATTAATGCCTATGATACTTAAATAACTGCCAGTAGTCATTGATACGTAGCACGTCGTAATCAGTTTATATTTGATAATGATTAGCGATGGAATTTACTCGAAACGTCGTACAAACAAACAAAAATAAAGACAATGCAAGTCCGAAAACCTCATTTTAGTGAACCAATGTTTATTGAGAAGCTCTCTTGTGATTCTTTTTCCACGCCTTTTCTATTTTAAATAACCGGCCTCAATTATATTAAAATCCTGCTTATTCAAAAGTGGAGCCAGAGTCGAAAACTGCACTAAATACACTATGCAACAAATTGGAATTTGCCTGCAAGTATTTCCCGCGAAACTGCATGGATATCAGCAAAACCAAGAAAAAACGTTTTTTTAACCGACTTCTAAAAGAAGGAGGTTCTCAATTCGTCGACTATGAATTTTTTTTTATGTATGTACACCGATTACTCCGGAACGGCTGCACCGATTTGAATGAAATTTTTTACGTTATGTTCAGGAAGTTGCTGCGGTGGTCCCATATTTTTTTAGATGAAATTGGTGCAGTAAAATCCAAGATGGCAAGACAATATGGCGACCAAAAAAATTAATTTTGTCCGATTTTCTCCAAAATTGGTATGAAGGAATTTTCTGGGTTGTACCCAACGAATCTGAAATTATTTTTAAAAAATTCAAAATGGCGGATCCAATATGGCGGACAAAAAAATTTAATTTAGTCCGATTTTCTCCAAAATTGGTATGGGGGAGTTTTCGAGGTTACACATAACGAATCTAATATTATTTTTGAAAAATTCAATATGGCGGATCCAATATGGCGGACGAAAAAATCAATTTTTTTCGATTTTTACCAAAATTGCTAAGGGGGAGTTTACGGGGTCGCCTATGACGAATCTAAAATAATTTTTAAAAAATTCAAAATGGCGGATCTAATATGGCCGACAAAAAAATCAATTTTGTCCGATTTTCTCCAAAATTGGTACGGGAGAGTTTTCGGGGTCGCATATGACGAATATAAAATAATTTTAAAAAAATTCAATTTGGCGGATCCAATATGGCCCACAAAAAAATCGTTTTTTCCGATTTTCTCCAAAATTGGTACAGGGGAGTTTTCGTGGTCGCATATGACGAATCTAAAATAATTTTAAAAAAATTCAAAATAGCGGATCCAATATGGCCGACAAAAAAATCGATTTTGTCCGATTTTCTCCAAAATTGGTACGGGGGAGTTTTCGGGATCGCATATGACGAATATATAATAAGTTTTAAAAAATTCAATTTGGCGGATCAAATATGGCCGACAAAAAAATCGTTTTTTCCGATTTTCTCCAAAATTGGTACAGGGGAGTTTTCGCGATCACATATGACGAATCTAAAATAATTTTTAAAAAATTCAAAATGGCGGATCCAATATGGCCGACAAAAAAATCAATTTTGTCCGATTTTCTCCAAAATTGGTACGAGGGAGTTTTCGGGATCGCATATGACGAAAATAAAATAATTTTTAAAAAATTCAATTTGGCGGATCAAATATGGCCGATAAAAAATCGTTTTTTCCGATTTTCTCCAAAATTGGTACGGGAAAGTTTTCGAGGCCTCACATAAAGAATCTGAAATTATTTTAAAAATTCAATATGGCGGATCCAATATGGCCGCCAAAAAAATCAATTTCGTATGATTTTCTCCAAAATTGGTACAGGGAAGTTTTCAGGGTCGCATATGACAAATCTAAAATAATTTTTAAAAAATTCAATTTGGCGGATCCAATATGGCCGACAAAGCAATCGTTTTTGTCTAATTTTCACCAAAATTGATACGGGAGAGTTTTCGCGATCATACATGACGAATCTAAAATTATTTTAAAAAATTAATTTATTTTCTTTAAATATCGATATTGGAAGGTTTTGGGGCCTATATTACCAATCTAAAATTAATTTGAAATTTAAGATAGTGGATTTACTATGACAGACTAAATATTCGTTTGACACAATTTCATTGGTATTTGGAGAACTATAAGAATCAAAGAATTTTTAAATGTTAATTTTAGGGTGATTTATAATTACGGATAAAATGGGTACTTTTTTGCCATCTTGAAGTCACTGCGAGGTACAATAATCTCGATTTGTACTTAGTTCAAATAATTTATGAATATCATAATGAATTCAAAACTAAAAATCGAAAAATAAAATTTTTATAAAAAAATTGAACCGACTTCTAAAAGTGCGCTAAAAAGTGAAAAATAACTAGAAATTTTTATATGAAATTAAAATTTTTGAAGTCGGCGCCAAATTATTTCTAAATGAAATAAATAACTACTAATATATACAAATTATGGTAAGAAAGCAATTACAAAAAAGTATTTTTAATCTGTTTATGCGAATCACGTTTTGTCAGGTATTAGTTTGGCGCCGACTTCAAAAATTTCAATTTCATATAAAAATTTCTAGTTATTTTTCACTTTTTAGCGCACTTTTAGAAGTCGGTTCAATTTTTATTAAAAATTTTATTACATAAAATTTGTTACTCTGTCTTTCATATTGTTCATTGAAAGACGAAAATAAATCAGGATTTTTTTGATTTTTTTTTGGAAGTTTACCCCTACGTTTCCACCCCTTCGACTGTTAGCAACTTGTCTGCCTATTTATTCTGTTATTTGGGCGACTATCCATTCACTTTAATGGCAAACAATTTGAGATCAGGAAAAAACAAATTTTTTTTTGCAAATGAAAATTGATTTTCCAAATTTTCGAAAGGGCTGCCAGGGTTGACGCCATGGACTCTTTTCACGAACTCACGCAGATCTTTTAGCCTTCCAAAGGATAGACAGAAAAAAATGATTCCTTTTTACCTTATGGACAGCTGACGGCCTATCAGAGAATGTGAATGGTTGTGAGTCGAAGAAAGCTTCTGGAGGACGCCTCCCTACACCCTTGGAGTATTAATTCTAGAAATGTGCAATCTGTTCCAGGAAGGTTTCCATACCATAAAAACGTTTCGGGAAAGAACAAAAAATGGCATGTCTGTATTTTTCAAAGTCGTTTTCATGGTCAAAGTTGTAAAAGAATATTATGATCAAAAAACAGGCACATCTGTGGGTTCTAAACAACTTAAGCCGTCTTACTTTTTTGTAACAAAACTCAGCTTGTATCAAATAATTATTTAGATGTTTTTGATAATTAATTATAACAATACCTGTTTCATTAATGATGTGGTTTAAGACTAGTTCGATGCCCTTTTCGCGGTGGGTAGATGTAAATGTGAAAAAGAGTTCTCATTGTTTACCTGGTGTTAAAATTGGTCGTGATCAAAACAGTACATGGTTAGGTCAAGAACTGAAGAAGAATATAGCTGCTTTAATTAATATACTTAGGTAAATATTATTAACAGCTCATATATTTAATAGTATTTTTTATATAAATATGATAAAAATAATGTTGGAGCTGATATACATAGAATTGACAAACAATAATCATATTTATTATACAGGCTGGTTGAAAAGTTTTGAAGACGATACCTATTAACCAGTACATTAATGAAAATTTATACACCATTTTAATATTTCATCTTCTATATGAACCTACACAAAAGTTTCTTTCTATCTGTCAATTCATGCTTTGTTTACAAGCCATTTGAAGTTGACGTGTAAGTGAATTTTTATACAATGAATAAAACCGAACATCATGCAGTGATAAAATTATTTGTTTTGGAAGGTTTATCAGAAATAAATTTATATAAAAACGGTGAAAGTGTTAGAGGAATCGGCTCCTTCATTTCCAACTGTGCATCGATGAGTTTTAGTGTTTAAACGTGGTCGTACAAGCGTTGAAGATGAACCACGTAGTGGACGTCCAAAAAGTGCAACAACTCCAGAAATCATTGAGCAAATCTATGATATTATTGGTAAAGATCCAAGTATGACTAAGCGTCAAATTGCTGATACCATAGGCATCTCGGATGAACAATTACTCTATATTTTACACGAAGAATTACGCATGGAAAAGCTATTCGGAAAGATAGTGCCGCATTCGTAAACAATTCAACAAAAACTGAATCGAAAACAAATTTCTAAGCTTAATTTGGAACGTTTTAAGCAGAATAAAACCTATTTTGTGCGTCATTTTGTAACTATAAATGATACTTGGATTTACCATCATGATCCTAAACTGAAACAAGAACGTTTTCAATGGACTGAAGCTAGTTGTTCAGCTTCAAAACAGGACAAGTCAGAACGATCGGCAAAAAAGGCTATGGCATCAGTTTTTTGGGACTCAAATGGGATTTTGTTGATTGATTATCTTGAAAAAGGTAAAACAATTAACTCTAGTATTATTGCAACCTTTTGGATCAGTTTTTCATCAAGACAGTGCACGTCCTCACACAAATGGTTTGACGATGGCTAAATTGAAAGAATTAAAGTACAAATTGCTTGAACACCCACCGTATTCACCAGATTTGGCTCCCTCCGACTATTACCTCTTCAGGAATTTAAAACTATTTCTTCATGGAAAGCGTTTTTCGTTAAATGAAGAATCTATTGCAGCTGTGAAACATTATTTTGCAGAACTTCAGGAAAATCATTACAAAAATGGTATAAAATTATTGGAGAATCGTTGGAATAAGTGTGTTGAAGTTGAGGGAGATTATATTGAATAAAAGGATCTAATTTCATTAAAAAATACACATTCTTTCATTTCCGCTTTTAAAACTTTTCAACCAACCTGTATATATATATATATATATATATATATATATATATATATATATATATATATATATATATATATATATATCCATGTAATCGAAGGTTTTCGGGCATCCCGTGTATGTGCTGAGTCCCTCTCAGGACTGTAAGGTAGCTGACATTTCGGTGAAATTTCATTCACCATTTTCAAAGCTCGCTGTATGGCGTTCACGAACGAATATAAATATATATATATATATATATATATATATATATATATATATATATATATATATATATATATATCGAACTGGTCGTAAACCACATCATAACGAAACGGGTATTGTTATAATTAATTATTAAAAAAATCCAAATAATGATTTGATACAAGCCGAGTTTTGTTACAAAAAAGTAAGACGGCTTAAGTTGCTTAGAACCCAAAGATGTTCCTTTTTTTCTGATCATAATATTCTTTTGCAACTTTGACCATGATAATGACTTCGAAAAATACAGAACACGCCATTTTTTGTTCTTTCCCGAAACGTTTTTAGGGTATGGGAACCTTCCTGGAACAGATTATACATCCCCGAAAATGGTATATTGTTCTAGAATTAATACGCCAAGGGTGTAGGAGGGCGTCCCCCAGAAGCGTTCTTCGACTCACAACCATTCACATTCTCTGATAAGCCGTCAGCTGTTCACGAACGAATATATATATATATATATATATATATATATATATATATATATATATATATATATATATATATATATATATATATATATATATAGGTTCCAAACCTAAGTGTCTGGTGTTTAGACTCGTTCTAAAATTTCTTCCTAAACCTCCAGTCGTAAGATTTCATCCAGGATCAATCCTTGCAGGAGCAAAACTACCGGTTTCTCGTAGGTGTTATTCAACAGAGGCCAATATTTGGTGGTTATCGTGATTAGTTCATAACAAAACATCGAAAAATAAAATTTTAATAAAGAAAATGGACCATAAAATTGCAATATAAATATTGTTAAAAAATCAAAATTTCAGTAAGAAATAAAGAAATCTTCTGCCGTATTTAAATAGTTTGTTATATATGTAAATTCTCCTTTCAGTCAGAGAATATGAAAAATATATATACAAAACAGTTTATTTCCTGCAAATATCGCTCTGGTCCTCTCTCCATACGCGTTTCGGAAATAACTGATATAAGAAATATAAATTTCAAGGTACGTCGGCAGGGTATTGCACCTGCCATCTACCGACCTCGATGTCAGACTGAAAAATATCGCCAGAATCTATGAATCATTGGAGTAAAGTGAAATTTTTAAAAAATCAAAATTTCAGTAAGACATAAAGAAAAGAAAAAAAGAAAATTTTTTTATTTCTTACTGAAATTTTGATTTTTTAAAAATTTTACTTTACTCCAATGATTCATTCGAATATTTGACAAAGTTCTAGAACATTCTATTTGAGAACTAGAAGAAATAATAAAACCCAAGAAAGAAGCTTAGAACCAAATTTTTACCAAAATTCTATAACATTCTATTATTAAACTAAAAGGGACAGCGACAAACCGAATTCACAGTCGCATTTGTCATTAAAAAAGAAGCCTAGAAACGAATTTTCTAGAAGATTCTATGGTAAATACTAGACAGCAAAGAGCCGAAATGAAGCAAATAAATAAAACATTGGCTGATTTTATGGAATGTATAGAACGATGTCGCCTTAAAGACAAACAAGAAAAAGAAGAACGGAGCCAAAAAGAGAAGCAAGAAGCAGATGATCGCCGCCAAAAAGAAAACCAAGAAGAAAAACAACGTTGTCTGAAAAAAAAAGGAAGAAGAGGTCTGTCGCTTAAAAGAAGAACAATGTCACCAAAAAAAAAGAAAAACAAGAAGAACATCGTCAAAAAGGAAAAGAATGTCGCGTTAAAAATGAAAATAAAATTTGAAAATGGATGCAAGAGGTCATCGTACAAGGACAGCAAAAATTCAATCAAAATATACAAGGGTAAACACAAAAGTTTAAGAACAAGATAGGCGTAGTGCAAAAAGTACGCCACGAAGTAAACGGTATAGAATCAGCTATGCGACAAGATATAGAAGAGTTTGTTATATATGTAATTCTCCTTTCAGGCAGAGAATATGAAAATTATATATACAAGCAGTTTATTTCCTGCAAATATCGCTCTGGTCCTCTCTCCATACGCGTTTCGATCACCTCATGATCTCGTCAGTGGAGCTGTATCGGACCGAGAGCAACATTAGCAGGAAATAACTGATATAAGAAATATAAATTTCAAGGTAGGTCAACAGGATATTGCACCTGCCATCTACCGACCTATTCTTTATTTCTTAATGAAATTTTGATTTTTTAAAAATTTGACTTTACTCCAATGATTCATAGGTATCGTTTGACTGGCGATATTTTTCAGTCTAATATTGAGGTCGGTAGATGGTAGCTGCAATATCCTGCCGACGTACCTTGAAATTTATATTTCTTATATCAGTTATTTCCTGCTAATGTTGCTCTCGGTCCGATACAGCTCCACTGACGAGATCATGAGGTGATCGAAACGCGTATGGAGAGAGGACCAGAACGATATTTGCAGGAAATAAACTGCTTGTATATATAATTTTCATATTCTCTGTCTGAAAGAAGAATTTACATATATAATAAACTATTTAAATAAGGCAGAAAGATTTTTTGTCTTACTGAAATTTTGATTTTTAAAAATGCTTGTTTTAAACAAAAATAAAGTATTCTCTTTTGATTAATCACATTTTATATGTAATATCCTCACTCTAAAAAATTCACTTTATACAAGAACCACAATTATCTCCCCCTACTTTAGAGTGCTAGTAGTAACTCGTGAGTTCAAGAATAACAACAAATTTGGCGACAAAATTATATTGCTACTAGATTAATAAACAAATTTAAAAATCATATATTTTAGAAGTGAATCACCACTATGCCCCTGGTGTGTAATAACTTAACGCTCTCTCTTATAAATCGTGTCCATCATATTCAGGAACAGCTCGTATGGTAGATTATTCGAAATTTGTTTGATATGGGTTTTAATAATGTTATACGTTTCATCTTCGTAGGCGGCATACATTTCTGGAAGGCGAAGGTCTTCGTAGAGACGCTTGATAGTTTCAACAGATTCTGGCTCTGATCTGTAAAAACATTAAAATAAAAACAACATGGATTATTAATAACTAAAAGATCTACATCAAAAATTAGATCTGATTAATTCATCAAATTGAAAATTTTCCACAGAAAATTAGTATGGTCTTTAAAAATTTATTAATCATTTCATTTGACCAACCTATGAGTACACAGGGTGTCAGGATTTCGTTGTTTTTGCTGAGTAGCTATCTTACAAAAAGCTTTCGTGGAATACTGCGGTAATTAGTAAATGTCTGCAACAAATATTAATGAAAACATAACGTCTAAGCTTATTATAACCTTTCAGGAAAGCATAACGTAAGATATTTTGTAAGCGTACTTCAAGACCCACGTCAGTTTCACGAAAGCTTTCTATAATCTTTCAAACAAAATCTAGCTCTCACAGAAGCTTCTAGTAATTATCTAATGTCCCTGACAAATATTATGGGAAAGGTTGCTTTTAAGCTTACAATATCTTTTCAGGAAATCCTAATGTAAGTTTCTTTTTACAGTTAGTTTTCATTGGTATATATATATATATATATATATATATATATATATATATATATATATATATATATATATATATATATATATATATATATATATATATATATGATTCAGTAATTCAGTAGTAATCGGGGAATACATCCGCTTGTTCGTTTGGTTTCCTGTAGAAGTTTGCAGACGTTGCGCCAAAATCTCATTTGGCATCTTCTGTGCTTGGTGGCTGTAGATTAACTGAAAGAAATTCAACGTGCAGCGTGTAGATAGTTGTTGGCGTTGGCGTTGGCTCCGCCTCCTTCTCGAGCGCCACCGTTGGTGTCAGTTTAAACGTGGCATGCGTGTCAGTACAGTGGTCCCGCTTAAAGAGAGTTTTCCAAGTAGAATGAAGATTAAGGGTATCGTCTCTCTTATTTAGAGTACCGTTCTTTTCAATTTCGATGAATTCACGAATCAATCTTGCCTTGTACTGTTCTATATTAGCGATTTGCTGGCCGGTGTCAAAATCAATTTTGTATCCTGTCTCGTGCTAGTGTTGAAAAAGCGCCGATGTTGTCTCTTTGTTTCTTATACTGAGTTTATGTTCTTCTAGTCTAATTGATATTCTTTTGTCGGTCTGACCTATGTATGTTTTATTGTTTTATATGGTTTGTAGGCTGTAGATATGTTGTGTTTCCGGAGTAATCTGCCGATTCTGTCTGTTATGCCTTTTATGTAAGGAACTATGGTGATTTGTCTATCCTCGACAGCTGGCCTTGTTTCTTGTGTTGGTTTTTGTTGCAATTTTATTGTTTATTTATTGTTGGTATCTTGTAGCTGTTTTGTTGGAGGGCCCTTTTTATGTGTGACAGTTCCTTTTCTTTTCCTTGGTCTTCAGTTAGGCGAAGGGATCTTGATATTAGGGTATTGGCTACGCCTTGTGTTTGTGAGAGGTGATGGTGAGAATCAACATTCAGGTATCTATCCGTGTATGTTAGTTTTCGATATATTGTATGTCGTAGATCTTCATCCATTGTTTTCGTTATGAGGATGTCTAGAAACGAAAGCTGATTATTTTTCTCTAGTTCCACAGTAAACTGTATCTTTGTGTGGACGCAGTTGAGCTGTTGTGTGCCATGAAGCCATATTACAAATACATCATCAACGTACTGACACCAGAGTTTGGATTTGAGGCTGGAGATAGTGAAGAGCCATTGGCAGCGCCATCTATCTGTCTGTATATCTAATCATCAAACAGAAAATATGCGTTTTTAAAACAGTGTCTGGTGAGATCCATGATGTGAGTTGGGAAATCTTCTCTTTGAGCGATCTGATCCAGTGCTTCATCTATCGGTATACTCGGGTACAGGGATTTTACGTCAAAGCTTGCAATGATATCGTCTTAGTCAATTCTTACGAAGTGTAGAATGGTTAAGAAGTGCTCCGAGTTTTTGACGTAAAAGGCAGCATTCTCAACATGTAGTTGCACGAAGCCGGCAACGTATTTTTCTAGTTTTTGAGTGGCAGAGTTGTAAGCGCTAACGATGGGTCTTAGAGGGACATTTGGCTTGTGGATGTTTGGAAGTCCGTATAGTGCCCAACTGCTGGATTTTTCCTGATGGTATTAGTTTCTGTTTGACATCCAGTTCTATGGTGAGTCCATGATTTTGGTCTTTGTTGTTTTCTCAAGATATGTAGTGGGATCCCTTGACACAGATTTATAAACAGGATCTTTCAAGATATCTCTCATTTTTGCAGTATAGTCTTCGGTGTCCATGACGACAGTTGCTTTGCCTTTATCTGCTGGTAATATTATGATATTATCACTTTTGTTCAGGTCTTTTAAGGCTGTGAATTCTGCTCTACTCAGGTTTTATTTTGGAGGATTCGATGTTCTGAGAATTCTTGACACATCCTGCCGTATTTGCTCAGCCTCGTGGTTGTCTTTAGAAGAAAGAGTAGACTCGATTTGTGTGATTATTTCATCCGAAGAAATCTTTTTCGGAGCTATTGCGTAATTACAACCTTTACTTAAAACCGTTTTTTCTGTTTCAGTCAGTTACTGTTTGAATATGTTCTACACTGTTCTGTTGTTGGTTGTCGCTTGTTTCTTCTCTTGTTTGTGGTGGTGTTTCATGATATTATCAAATTTCTTTAAATGCGTTTTTGTTTGTGTCACTACATGGGATGCTGTACACTCCCTGGTTTTCCAATGGTATTTTGTCTTTAGGATTGCCCAATAATTTGAATATTGTTGTTTCTGGCTTGTAAATTGTGCATATATCATGTTTCCTCAGAATTCTTCAATTACGTCTGTTACACCTTTTATGTATAACAGTGTGGTTTTTGGTTTGGATTTGTTATCTTCTTCTTTTTTCTCATCTGGGATAAAGAATTTTTCTTGTTATTGGAAATAAGAATTGTTCAAATAACATTACAGGAAGTCCATGCTAGCGTGCGGTGGTAAAGATGTTCTTTCTTCTAAGGTTAGGTCTTCTATAAGTTTTTTCCTTATGATCTTTAATGATTCCTTAACTGGCACGTTGGTGTATAGGCTTTTCACACCCAAGCTGTTGAAAATATCTTCTAGTTGTATTTTCATTTCGCATATAATTTCTATGAAATATTGCGAGTTCTTGACGCAGGATGATATATTTTATTGTAATGGTTTCAAGATTTGAAGAAGGAACTTGGCCTTCTCAGAAGTTATAGCATTCCAGGAACCTGCAAAAGCACGTTTTGTTTATGTATCTTCGGAAGTCTATAAAAGAAACTATATATCTCTTGCTAAAGATCTAAATTCAGCTATTGAAGGAAGAATCTATCGCGTTCTTAAGAAACATGAACAGTATATTCTTGAGTAGACCCGGACTAAGTTAACGCCAAACCGTAGCAAAACTCTACATCCAAGTAGACTCTTACAGACACGTAAACAAGACTTGCCTAGACGATCCATCACTAGTTCTCGAGACATGAAGTGTTATGATGTGAAAAATTAGTGCTAGTAATTTGAATTTTGGTAGTAAATGATAATGGTGTGTAAATTTTCCTTTTTTTAAACTAAATACTCCAAATTTATACTGAAGCGAAAGGAATGAATACCTATCCAAATTAAAATACGTTTTGTTTGCCAAAAATACCGTAACGGACAAAAAATAAATTACGTTTCACACGCGCGGCACCGAGCAGCTATCTAAAAATAATGTAAAAAATGTTTAAAAATATATGAAATATTCTGACTTGTTTTCTGTGGAAGCGGTTGCATACTGGACACAAAGAATTTTTTTGTTCAAATTAATGTGCACAATGGTTAATTAAATTTATAGAAGATATTTCCCAAACACCCTGTATATTCGATAATTTTGTCCTTAAATTGATATATGAGGTACTAAAAATAAGTTTTATATTTAACAGATAAAGGATATATTTTTTCAAATTATTGAAGTTTTCCAAAAATGGAGAATTGAGGGGTGGTTAATGCAGAAAATGTTTTAATTACTATTAACGTGAGCCTATAGCTATTAGGCGATGTTACACGTATATTGATATCTCCCTAAAATTGTTTTCGTATATTTAACACTTTGTTAAAACGTACCTTCCATAATGTTCCTCCATGATTTTGCGTTGCGCTGGAGTCGCCTTTTCAAGTGCCATAATTGCCAACCAAGTGCATCTCCCAGTTTGGATGTCAGCAGCTGGTTTGCCCATTACTGCTGGATCGCCATAACAATCTAAGAAGTCATTCTACAAAAAAATTAAATTTTGAAATGATCCATTTTGTAACGCTTATAAAATTTGCATGCAAATATTGGTATCCTACCAATAATAAAAATAATTAAAAAAAAATTTTTCTCAGTTGATGCACAGGCAGTAAAAATATTTAAAATAAATTACCAGCGCACTAAATGAACAATGAGTGATTTTAAAACATGATGTCATTCATTTTTTTATAATTTTTGATGATGATCGCGGCACATTATTGGCAGCTAGTTTCAGTAGAATCTCTGGTTTTTGCAATGGAATTTGATTTATTTCTGCAGATTATACTTTAAAAAACCTATGGAGAATGTTAAAGACCATGATCTTGAAATCCTTGAAACACTTGCTTTGCTAATGTTAGTATTTTTGGATATATGATTCTGGCTAAAATTGTGATTTTCGATCACTGAATCAATTACAGTAAGATCATTTTCTTCATCCTCAGTGGCAAGCTTTCTTATAACAAGTTTTTTAAAACTGACACTTCCACTTTCCCTAACCTGGTTTAATAGTCTCACAAAATAGACTCGAGAAGCCAACAAACAATTTTGATGACATTTTCTAAGGACAAAAATACGCTCTTCCTTTGCATCAATCTCCATTTTGACAAAGCAATAATACAACAATATTCAAATAATTCAATGCAATAAATGGTTTCACAGTTGCAAAAAGTAATACCGCTATTATAGTTACAAGCTTTGCAGACTAAACTGAGAGATTAAATGAATAATCTGAGATTTCTAAATGCCGTAGACAACCAAATACATTAGAAAATCTATTCAAAAAACACAAAATGGTACAAAAATCTCCCTAATAGAGTTTGACCAACAAACGTTGTGCTTTAGAGATAAATACATTTTTTAAGTAGCAACAAATAACTAGTCCTGAAAGGCCCATAAGAGTGTAAGAAAGTATTTGATAATTTTTACCTGACTTTGGTAGAACGTGCTCATTTCTAATAAAATAGTCTGGGCTTGCCTGTGTTGTTCTGGGTCGTTCATACCCGCTAAATACATCGCACAAATTGGTGGTACTTGGCAAGTAGAGTGAGACTTGTATTTAGTAAGTGTTTTATACCTGAAAAAAATTAAGTCATCTTTAATTTTATTTTGGTGACTTTTTTAGTGAAATGGTTATGTGAACCGACTTAACCTAGTCCGAGCTAAAATTGGTAATCTTGTCAAGCTAGATTTGTTTTTAGTTACCTCAGATTACTTTGAACACTTTAATATTTTAATGATAATATTTTCTGTAATTATTCCGTGCACTAAAAATTTATATTTATGAATTTTGAAGTTAAGGGGATCGAAAAGTTTGAAAGGGTAATTCCTGAAAACGGACCAGAAATTCGAGTTGACACCCTCAAAATTTGGAATCAGTAACTCAAAAAACATAAAGTAAACCCACTTTTACTCAAAGTTCTTTTGCCATACTCCTACAAAACGACTAGTTTTGGAGGGAAAAAAAATCTGTTTTCAAATTTTAACCTTTGACAGGGTGTCGCCTAAAATTGAATATCGTCTAAAAAAAAGTGAATCTCGAAATTCCGGTTGTGGCATTAGATGTTATTGGGTTCGATAATGAATAGTCTGAAAATCACATTTTTAGATAAAGGGAAGTGGAAGAGTAAAAAATACTTCGAGCTCTATCAAAAAATTAAAAAAAAAAACTATTTTTTTTTTAAATACTATGCTAAGTTGTTAGTTCCTGCAGTAAATAGGCAAGAACTGTCCATATAGAGTCTCCCCATAACTAGGTAGAACAGTTTTCAACTTCTTTACGATTCTTTGCAAAATTCTCCAAATATCAAGCAGTTTGTGATTTTTAGCAAGAAGGCCATGATAAACAAATAACACTACGTTTCTATGGCGACGCCTGTCATTGTCAGTTGCAATTGATTACACTGGATAACAGCCAAAATGTATCTAAAATAAAATCGACGAAATTTTGATGTGCTAAAACCGAAACTAAACTTTTTAATATTAGTTCAAGTGTTAGAGATTCGTGATGTCATGTTTCCCTATATATTAACAATGTAACCGCAAGAATGCACGTGGTATATTTGAAATGTTATTAGAAAACTTGTTCTTAAAATTGCAAGTAAGTTTTTAATTTCATTGTAATTTTTGTGTTTAACGTCCCCAAATTAACAAAAAAATACACTTTTCATACTTTCTAAAATTGGTTGCGTAGTGATCGACGACTTGCCATCATGTTTGTTCGTGATAATGACCGAAAATGGAGAATAATACGTATAGAAACGCTAACATTAAATTTATTTTTTATTCATGGCGAGTGCAAGAGAATTACAAATCAAAATTGAAGAATTGTCAACGAAAGATGTCCTAACTTAACACCAATGAAAAGAAGAAAACTTAGAAACATTATGAAAAATAATCTCAATTATGGAACAATTAATGCAAAAATAATTTTACCCAGACCAACTACGTCAAACAAAGATAGCGTAATCAATGTGTTAATCTATTTTTCTGTATATCCCAAAACCTCTACTCGTGTAGCAGAATACGATTTGGAAGTTTCACGAGTTTGTATTTAAATAATTATAATAGAATATGGCATGCACTCCTATAAATTCAACTTTCTTCAGGCTATTCATCTCGGGAATGCACCACAATGTGAAGAGTTTGGTAAAATGATTTTAGTACGAACACAAGAACATCCGGCATTTTTACATAAAATTATAGGGACATATGAAACACAATTTACAAGAGAGGGTATTTTTAATAGACATAATTCTCACTTCTGAAGCACTGAAAATTCTCATGTTATTCAGAAGAGAAACACATTTGCTCTTACTGTACAAATATATGGTAAGCTGACAGAACTGCATCGATTCCAACTCTCTCCGAAATAATTCTTAATGCAAAATAATAGTAAGATTTTTAGTGCCCACTCTCTCGATGTGCGCCCCCAATCCAATCTTCTATCGATGTTAAGCCCCAACAGCGCTCTCAACTGATGTTATTGTTGTATCCTCAAGTGTTAATGTAAATTGATTATTTAATCTGTTGCCAAACATAATGCACTGTGTCTTGCAAACATTTAGCGACAGCCTGTTAGACCGAAAGTACTCATCGAGAATGTCCATCACATATTGAACCTTCATCGATAGCAACTCCGCAGCGCTTTCACTAAATATAAGCGATGTATCATCAGCATATAGTACAGTCTGTTCTTCAGAGATTTCGGGCCAATCATTTGTATAAAGAATATACAAAAGAGGTCTAAGTATTGAACCCTGAGGGGCGCCCCTCTTCATTTTAACCCTCTAAGATACTATAGCCTTACCATGGAGATCAGACTCCACCACACCCTCAGACCTGTTCGTTAAATACGATCTTTTTAAATTCCAGAGCATTACCCCTTATACCTTACATATCAAGCTTAAAGAATAATGTTTTATGATCCACAGCATCAAAGGCCATATATATATATATATATATATATATATATATATATATATATATATATATATATATATATATATATATATATATATATATAAAATAGAATAAAATATTGGCGAAGCGGACGTGAAAATTTGTCAATCTACATGATGATCTGTCGGACCCGGAGTTATTCCATACTTTGGAGTGCTCCGCACTTTTTAATACGAGAATCATGTAGATTGACAAATTTTCACGTCCGCTTCGCCAATATTTTATTCTATTTTATTTTAAATTACACGGACAAAAACTTATCTACATATTTATTTACTTGTTTGGCTTTGAAACACGCTAAACGATGCTCTCATGGTGGGCTCGTTTGGTGCGGCACGTGGCTTTGGCTGCTTAAATAGCGGTATGCTTGCTTGCCAGTACCGAAAAATGCGACCCCTATCTTTTGGGCAGCGCGTTTCGTGTACTCGATTTTACATATTTCTGTTTTAATTCACCGTCGCGCCACCATATGACGGTTCTCTTACAAACTTTGTTAATCTGTATGGTTCTTGTATTATCAAGTGGACCATCGAGATGTCGCCTTTGTCGTCTTATTTGCCGTATTTTGATTATAAGTATGGCTTATACGATGCAAAGGCGAGATGATGGTTTGTACCGACTGCGGTGGCCTGACGAGTCCCATATTAGGACGAAACAGCGCTGTCGTCATCTGTCGGACCCGGAGTTATTCCATACTTTGGAGTGCTCCGCACTTTTTAATACGAGAATCATGTAGATTGACAAATTTTCACGTCCGCTTCGCCAATATTTTATTCTATTTTATTTTAAATTACACGGACAAAAACTTATCTACATATTTATATATATATATATATATATATATATATATATATATATATATATATATATATATATATATATAAACAATAATATGAAGCTCAATTATGACAAGATAGCCTTATGATTACCGCCTTTAATTTGATTATGCGTGGACTTATCACTTATCACTCGATGCTTAGCAAGTGACGTCTAAATGAGTTGTGGTTAAAATATGCCTTTATTAATTGACGTTACGACTTAATATAGTTTCCTTACATATTCATTGTAAACATTTCTAGATTTGGTTTTCCATTGGGGTCTACAACCATCACATCTGAATTTTGACCAAGAGTACTTTTGTAAACGATTTCATGGAATAATTCCATTATAGGTAGATAAGCTGGATGGTCCCTAAAATGCCTGCAAAAATAAACAAAAATAAATATGTTTTTGTTTGTACGGGATGTCTAAAAGATTTGTACACACTGCCAGTGCAAGGTTTTATAAACATTTTTTGGCTTCTTTGACTATGAAGAGGTTGTTTTCACCTCCATGAGAGGAGAACCATCAATATATGGCGATCACTGTTCTATAATCAGCTTAAATTATGACTCATAGACACAATTATTATCAAATATTTTATAATTTATTTTCATTTTTCTTGCATGGGGGTAGTTTTACCCTGTCTAAGGCTATGTTTTACTTTAAACTTTTCCGAATACTTTTTGCTTCTCCATATTAATAACTTGGAACTCTGGCAACACAGCAATAACTTAAAACGTGCTGATATTTATATAATTGGCAACATAGGATTGGGCCAGTTACTAATACGGTACAGTGGAAAGACGAAGACCTAACGAGGTTTATATATGAGCAAGAAAGATTGGACTATGTATTAATATTTCCGTAAGCTGGTATGACGAAATTTGTCCTAGGTGCTGAATGACTAAAATGCTATTAAATAAATCTTATAGTGAACACATTTATTACAGGGTTAGAAGTGACATTAGTTTTCTATTTCGGCATTCGTGCATGTTTTGTTAGCACTGGGTGCTTCCAAAAAATATTTTAAGCTTAGTTTTAGTTATTTATAATACTCGGCTTTTTACGTGGGTGTGCTTTTGCTTTGTTACTAAAAGTCATTTTATTCCTTATCACTGATATTTTTTTGGTATTCTACGTGACTTAAAATAAGATAAAATTGTTTATATTCTTTCATTGTCGAGAAATTAGGCGGTGATATCACAAAAGTATAGTATGACAAGCGAAAACAAGATGTCGACGGGGGGGGGGGGGAGACACAAGCAACATTCCCTTTTTCAGTGTAAAAGGCAGGGTCGGGTCTATTTTTCTGAATTTGAAGCTCTTGGAGCGGGGGGGGGAGGCGATCACAAGAAAAACAAGTTACCGAAGGGGAGGGGGGGTGCCAGCAGCATACACATTCCTAGTATAAGAGGCAGAATCGGTTCTATTTCCCTGCACTCAAAGCTCTTGGGAGGGGGGGGGCGATCACAAGAATACACATTCCTATACTCTATTCAAGTACTAGAGAGAGTAATAAGACTGTTACCGAAACCTCCAATGTACCTGCTCCAGCACTGCAGGTAACTGAGGACTGCAGTAAATCTAATTCTATTTAATTATATTTAAATATTTTAAGCGTTTATAAATTTACTGCAACAATAAAGTTTGTGATAGTCTATTGAGATGTGTTCCAACACGACAGGAGTTGCAAAATCTACAATGTACCGAATATTGAAGGGAAAAAAAACGACTGGAATTGTTAGTACTCCCAAGCCACATTCGATCACTGGCAGACGAAAAACCTCGTTGGAAGAAGAGATGAAATCTGCAATAAAAGGAGTTGTACCTACATTTTATTATGAGAAGCAGGTCCCAATCTTCGACAAAATTCTAACTAAAATCAATGAAGATCGCGATTTACTTGAAATTAAAAGAACTGAACTCTAGAAATTGCTCAGAGCACTTAACTTTTGCTGGGAAAACCCAGATAGAAAATCTGTTCTAATAGATCGTCCGTGGGAGAAGGAAATATCTCTCTCAAGTGAAAGGTAGAGTTGCTAGAAATAATATAGCTTACAAAATTATTAATTTAACTAAACTTTTGAAAGATTTTTTTGAATTAAGTTACTGCGGAAAATTGGAAAAAATCCATATAATAAAAGAATAAAACAAAATGTGGAAACTCGATCTCATGATCGGTGAGATAGAGGAACCAATTATAATTAATTTAAGCTAAGATAGCTTCACTCACTTTGATTAGGAATTAGATACGTAATGTTTACCAGTGTAAGCACAATTTATTATTTAAATTTTTGTTTTTGTTGTATTTTATTGTTTAATGTTGTTTAGATATTTATTTACTTTTTTATATATTGTGTATCTCATTCTTTAATTTTATATATATTTAATTCCAATTAGCCGTAAGTTTTTTATTATCTTACTATTGCATTTGTGTTTTTTCTTAAGCGTGTAGAATTAACATGTTTATTTTATTTTTTTGGGACTATCGGATTTCCACATAAATTAAATTAAAATATCAGTACAATAGAAATAAAAATAAGTAGGTCTAATTTTAACTGTAACATATAAAACTAATTAGATTTGAATCCATTTTTAGCGTTTAATTGTAATTCTGCAGATGGTTTAAGAAATAAATAAATTGAAACGTCAAATGTCCAAAAATATTTCAATATTACATGGATGAATCTATTTTTTTTATATATGTTTAACTTTTTGTATTTTTGACAATGGGTAAGTATTTAAATTATAACTTAATAAATAATAATTTCTTGAGGGAATAAGGCTACGTTTTAGTCTGAATATGCCTAAAACGGTTTCTATGACAAAACTAAAAATAATAAAAATACAGTTGTGATTTGTGTTAAATATGTCAAAATTATCTACATTTGGTAATGTATGTGAATTATTAAGAAATCGTAAGAAATAAAATAATATTATAAAAACTTTTTATTTTAAGTTTATTATCGAAATAATATTCTCAATGCGATAAATACTTAGTGATAAAATAAACCTCCTTCCGACGCCTATGACAAGGATTAAAATCCTTTTTAACACTTCACCAAATATTTATTGTTATCCAACTCAAATAGTCTATTATTATAGACCGGTATTTTTGATTACAAAATTTCTAATCTATTGCTTTAAAAAATATATGTGTGTAACAGATTTTGCCAAGACACCGGACTAAAGAACACAGATAGTTGGCGAAGAAAAAAAAGGTAAAAAATGATTTATTACTCTCTCTAGTTCTTGCATAAACTATAATACAAGAGACAAAATCGGGTCTATTTTCCTGAACTCAAAGCTGTCGGGGGGGGGGGGGGTGGGGGGGTGGGGGGGGTTCCCCCTCTTGGATCCGCGTCTGCAACCCTATATAATTCATATATGAACAGCTATGGATAATTCGGATTTACTTACGCTAGTGATAATCGCCCATCTCTAATCAAAGCGTGAGAAATGACTTTAAATTATCTATTTTGATTCATTAAATTTAAGATTATACGATACTATTTTGCAACACTTATTCCCTTATTTTATCAAGAGGAAGCAAACTCAAACAAGCCAGCGCCATAAAAATCAAAACACATGAAAATGAACTCACTTTCTAAGCAAAATATAAACAGCATTTTCGATAATTACTAAATCGTTTACGGCACTCAAACCTATTTCTGGGAGACAATGCCAACAGGTTGATCCCCTTCGAACTTCAGAACTGTCTATAATATCATCTTGAATTTGTAAAGCAGCCACCATCTAAAACAAAAATAACGCCAATCATATAATATGGTATTCTACGACTTTCAAACATTCAGATATCAAAATGATCTGATATTTTGGGTGATGTTAAGCTACTAAAAATTGAACATTATCTCCAATGTGATCAAAGGGCTTTTAGGTTATTTCAGGCACATACATGTTCAAAAAGCCACTTTCTTTATTGGCCACAGATATAGTGAAGACTTCCATAGCGCTTTTCCGTTTCACAGATGCGCCCTAAAGACCTTGGTAATTAGAAAGATAGACTTGTGGCGATTTATATCTGTCCTTTAATGTTGGAATCAAAGATTGTTTAGGTTATTTCAGGCTAGTTCAGGGTAGTTTAGGTAAGTTCAAGTTCCCGTTTTTTTGCAATTGTTTGCGCTTGTCATTTTTCCAAAATAACAAAAGAACTTTCGTTTTTTTAAATGATTTATTTATTCCGGGTTGGTTTAACTTACTTTTAATCAGGTTAGTCTAGGTTAATTCAGATTAGTTCAGATTTTTTTTTAATTTGTTATTAAAAGTAGTGATTTTATTTTCTATTTATTTTCGCACATGTATCTGTAAATATATTAACCTTTTTCTGTTATCGAAAGCATCAAAAATTTGGTAACGCTGCAAGATAACCTTCATTATAACCTCAATAATTGGCGTTTTCAAATCTATTTTTCTAAAAAAATATTAAAAATCCCGAAATTTTGTTTCTTTTAATCCATAATTTAAAAGCTATACTTTTCGATAAGATTTTAAAAAACTCGAAATTCATGTGTTGGTATAGTGATATAGACCCAGAAATTGTACTTTAAGCAATGTAAGTCATCAAATTAAAATAAAAAATGCTACAAAAATTACTTACCAGTTCAATACACCATCCCAAAATATTGACCAACCTAATATTTTCTGGGGTAAGTTTCTGTGGATCTTCCAACAATTTGTATGATGAGATTAGAGTCAATGCGCAGATTTTCTTACCATTTGCTGTAGTGTATTCTAACGACTAAAAGAAAAAAATTTATATACTACAAATTTAAACATTTTTAATATAGTGCTGTTATGTAATTTGGCTAACTATCATTATTATAACAACGGATTTATTGTACTGACTGAATCGATAATCTAAGGACATCAATAAATTTGATGCTTACTGGAAAATTCATTGAAACTGAAGTTAAACGCAAACCTATTTTTATGTCAAAGATTACATACCATTCGACATTATAGACTACACACATATATAAGACCATTTTCATAAAAACTGGAATTTACTTTATTTGTTAGTATAATCTCATTTTAAAGATATATACAGGTAGCATTGCTGGATCACTAGGATCACTAGAAATAGTGTTTCATGGATGGGAACTTGTGATTCAGTATTAATCCGGGAATACATCCGTTCATTCGCTTGGTTTCTTGTAGAAGTTTGCAGACGTTTCGCCAAAATCTCATTTGGCACCTTCTGTGCTTGGTGGTTGTAGGTCAACTGGTTAAT
This sequence comes from Diaprepes abbreviatus, assembly GCA_034092305.1. Taxonomy (NCBI): domain Eukaryota; kingdom Metazoa; phylum Arthropoda; class Insecta; order Coleoptera; family Curculionidae; genus Diaprepes; species Diaprepes abbreviatus. The sequence continues at coordinate 725,575 of JASJET010000101.1, forward strand.
CAACAGTTCATTGGAAAATACTGCAACATCCACACCATAGTCCCGATCTGTCGCCGTGTGACTTCCACATGTTTGGGCCACTCAATGAAGAACTGGAAGGTCATCATTTTGACGACGACGAAGGTGTAGAAACATTCGTGCGCAATTTTGTTACAAACGCGAACAGATTCATTCTTTGATGACGGAATTAAAACACTTCCGATTCGGTGGGAAAAAGTATGGATATTAGAGGATATTATATAGAAAAATAAGGTGTATTCAAAATTTTATTTACTGTGCCAATAAATGTTCTAAAACAAAAGTCCGGTTCATATCTTATTCGCTCTTGTACTAATAGTTTTATGAAATAAAATTAAACCCATATGATGTAAAAATATTAAAGATAAGGTTATTTACTCCAGTGGAAACCGGTATATTTAGCAAAAAAACCATATTAATTTTAAATATGGAAATCAGAAGATATTTTCACTAATGAAACCAACTAATAAGTTACTATAAACGAAACAGTAGGAAATATAAAATAAAATGTAAAAGAATTAGATAATATTCGATATTTTATCTGATGCAACATGAAAGTAAATTATCGAGATCGATATCGAAAACCGACATAAGTCTTTGTAATAATTGACTTTGATTTTACAATATACATACCCTCACTAATCTACGCATAACAGCTGGTAATTCTTGACTTATATCATCATCGGTTAAATCCCTAATGATATTTGGAAACGTTGCCATAAAGTCCCCGAGCTCTTCTTTGGTTTGACTAGTCTGAGGACCTATAGTTTGTTCAATGGTGGATAAAGCTCTACAAAAGATGAAATTTTTTATTAAAATAGTCTTAAGGAGAGGGGTCTTTGGGGCAATACCCAACCCAGTAATTATGTGGAAGTGCTACATGTGCTAAAAGAAATACCGGAATTCTTATACCCTAAGCAACCTACATACTCTTCTTTTCAAATTAATGGGAATGTCGGGATTTCAAGAGCATATCCCAATCTTGCAACGGCTGCCCATTACATTCAAATTCTTCCATTTATTTCCGCTTCTTGGTTTCCTTTCCAAGTCTAATTAGATGGCCTAAATACACATATTCCTCAACTCTTTGTATTTCGTTGTTTCCTACATAAAGTTGCGTATCTTGTGGAGATAATATTTTGGTTTTTGCTAAGTTCATGCGTAATCCAACTTTCTTTGAAGCATTTTGCATCTGAAAGACCATTTCCTGTACATTGTCTAAATCTTCACTTATTAATACCACGTCATCCGGGAAACATAAATGGTTGAGATATCTATCATCGATGCTAATGCCCTTATGTTCCTAGTTTAGTTGCTTAAGGACATCTTCCAGTGTTAAAGATTTTAGGGGAAATCGTATCTCTTTGTCGCACCCCTCGATCAATATTTATCTACTGTGTTTCTAGGTACTCTATTATCTTTACTTGCAGTGTGGCTTTATCGCAAATATATTTCAGAAGATTTCTGTATCTGGAGTCAATCCTTGCTTGAAATATGACCCATAGCTCGACAGAGTCAAAAGCCTGGCTATAATCAACAAATACTAGATGGATTTAAATATTATGTTTGTTGCATTTTTCAATTAATAATTTGATATCCTGTATCTGCTCTGTTGTACTAAAGCCCTTTCCAAACATGGCTTGGAGATTGATAGGAGGGAAGTTTTCCTTCCTGTTCTGTCTCCATTGTGAATATGATTTTTAGGTGTATACTGTTTATGTGATTCAGGAAATCTTTGAGATTTTCTTCTTCATGTTGCCAGATAACGAATGTGTCATCAACGTAACGCAGCCACAGTCGTAGTTTATGTGAGGAGGTCTCTAAAGCTTTTGATTCGAAGTCTTCTATGAATACGTTAGTGAGTGCAGGAGATAGCAGCGATCCCATAGGGGCTCCCTAGACTTGTTTTTATCGCTGGTCTTCATAAGTAAAATAGGTGTTATCAAGGCAACGTCTAGCTAATTTGATGATATATTTTGGCAGATTGTATTTGTTTTCTATTACAGAAAGGGCTACTTTTACTAGTATTTGCGAACAAGTGATCTTTTTCTTGTAAACGTATGTTTTTGATTATTTCACAGATATGTTGCGAGTTTTTAACTTAGGAGGTCGTTTTTTCAAATACACTGCTAAGATCATTTATAAAGACGAGAAAGAAGATGGGTCCCAGGTGCGAGCCTGGTACACCGGATGTTACATTTATCAGTTTAGATAAAGTATTATTTAATTTAACTACATGTGTTCAATTTGTGAGATAACTAGAAATCCACGACAGTAAAGGGTCAGTAACACCGAGTGAGTATAGTTTGTTGAGCAATATAGAGTGAACTACTCTGTCGAATGCTTTTTTAAAATCAAAGTAAACTGAGTCGACCTGAACGCCCAAGTCCACAGCTGTAGTTAGATAGTTAGAATATAGAGACAGATTGGTTTGGCACGAGCGTCCTGACAGAAAGCCATGTTGATGTTCTGATAAAATTCTGTGGAAATTTAATAACAATTGATCAACGATTATGGATTCAAGAACCTTGCCCATATAGTCAAAACCAGATATCAGGCGATGGTTACCAATATCTTGTCTGTTACCACCCTTATGAATTGCTGGAATTTCTGTGACAGACGATTTTCCATATGCTAGAAAACTGGCCCGAATTCAATGAGAGCTGATAAAGATAACTAAGCAGCTACGCTAAAGTTGGGCTACAATTCTTTATGAGAACAGGTGGTATTTCATCGGGTTCAGCACTCTTACTCTCGTCGAGCTCCACCAGTTTTTCAAACACCATGGAGCGATCAATATTTATGTTTGAGAGATGTGAGTTAGTGATAGTCAGCAAACATATTAGCAATTATTTTTGGATTGCTTGATTCCACATTATTAAGCCTCATTATTGTTGGGTAACTTGTTGTGCATCGTTGAGATTTAATATAAGACCAGAAAGCTTTAACATTTTTCAGGAGACCATTTTCTGTAAACCGAATGAAATTATTGTAGTCAGTCTTTATCGCGATCTTTAATTGGAATTTCAAACTTTTGTATTCGTTCTCTTCTTTTTTACTAAATTAATCGTCTCTCTTGAAAAGTAGTTAGGATAATTTCGGGCATGGAGCTTAGACTTGGGAACATACAAATCAGATACAATGTAAAAAACTGTATAAAACATTTCAACTGCGTCGTCAATATTGTTACAACGCAAAAAGCTCCAGAGAATATCCTGGAAGTAGTCATTTAGTATTTTTTTTTTAATTTTCTTAATATTAATGTGTATGACTTTTAGACACAAATTACATTTTCAAAAATAGTTATTTTATAAAGTTATCTTATACAGGGTCAAAAACCAAGAAACTTTGCATCACATGTGACCAAATGTTAATAGCCATATTTGGATTTTCTAGAAAAACATATTTAATATGGCGCCACTTCAAACAAAATATATCTGGGTTGAAGCATTGTCAAAACTAAGACGTTTTATGTAGGTTGCGTCGAGTCTCATTTTGCAACAGTGGTGCAATTTACAAAAAAGGGGCAAAAAATCTAAATTATCTTAAACAGTTGAAATTTTACATATGGACTAAAAATTGCGTTTAGAAAAACATTTTCTAATAACTTTTTTCGATATTTTGATATAACTCCACTTTTGAATTTCTTTTTGGAAAATAATTGAAATTTGACAGATAATGCTAATCACGTGGCTATTATTTTTTTGGTTAATTTTCATCCCGATCGAAGCAGAAATTGATGCCAAAGTTCAATTTCGAATGAAGCTATTAATTAAAAAATCCCATGTGATGTGGACTTTGCTGGTCACACTGTATAAGTTTATGGCGCAAATCTAAAATTATTTTAGCAGACAACAGTAATAACAAAATATTCATTGACTTCGTCCATGAATATCTTCTTATTAAATTACCTGATATGACTATTCGGCATCTGTCTCATCCATCTCCTACAATTAACTTTTTTATCGGAGTCGAGTTCCAAATTACTGCGTTGCGTTTTATGGTCCTCTGCCACATAACTAATTTTATTCGTCGACGTTATATTAACACGTTTGTGAATATTTCTTATCAGCTGACATGATCTTATCCCAAACATATTTTATTTTAAAATGCTTAAATTGTCTCTCAATATCCAAGAAAGTATATCACGTTAATACACACAGAATTCAAGTTCACAAATACGCCACTCTATAAAATTAAATCAACTGTATTAAAAATGTAACATTTTCGTTCTCAAAAAGAAAGGATAGAAGCGAACACAAATTGTTTTTATTCCACTTCAAATAATTTTTTTTTTGCCTAAAATTTAACAATATTAAAAGGGGACTATACAGTGGTGTAGCCATAGCCTATTCAAGAACTAGAGAAAGTAATAAACCATTTCTGACCCTTTTTTTCTTCTCAAACTATCTGTGTTGTTTAGTCCGGTATCTTTGGCAAAATGTATTTGACCCATACATTTTTTATAGGAATGGATTGGAAATTTTATAATCAAAAATACCGGTCTATATATAATATTGGACTATTTGGGTTGGATAAATATTCGGAAGTGTGAAGTGTTAAAAAGGATTTTAATCCTTGTCATAGGCGTCGGAAGGAGGTTTTTTTTATCACTAAGTATTTATGGCATAGATTATTATTTTATAGTCATAAGCTCAAAATAAAACTGAGTTGTTATAATAATATTATTTTATTTTTAATGATTTCTTAATAATTCACACACATTACAAAATAGAGATAATTTTGCCATATTTAACACAAATCACAACTGTATTTTTATTATTTTTAGTTTTGTCATAGAAACCGTTTTAGGCACATTCAAACTAAAACGTAGTTTTACTGTCTGAAAAAATTTTAAGTTATAATTTAAATACTTATCAAATACCCATGATCATAAATACAAGAAGTTAAACATATATAAAAAAATAAATTCGTCCATATTACATTAAATTTTTTTTTGGGTCATTTTTTTATTTATTAAAAACATTTTTAGGACATTTGACGTTTCAGTTTATTTATTTCTTACACCATCTGCAGAATTACAATTAAACACTAAAATAGGATTTAAATGAAATAGTTTTAATATGTTATAGTTAAAATTAGACTTACTTATTTTTATTTCTATTGCACTGACACCTTAAGAAAAGGATACAAATCAGGGGCGGATCCAGCCTCTCTCTTTGGGGGGGGGGGGGGGCGGTGATATCACAAAAGTACAATATGGCAAGAAAAACAAGTTGTCACCGGGGGGGGGGGGGGGGGGGGAGTGCAAGCAGCATACTCATTTCTAATATAAAAGGCAGAATGTTTTCTATTTTCCTGAACTCAAAACTTTTTTGGGGGGGGGCGATCGCAAGCATACAGACTCCTATACTCTATTCAAGAACTAGAGAGAGTAATAAAACTGTTACCGAAACCTCTAACGTACCTGTTCCAGTGCCGTAGATAACTGAGAACTGCCGTAAATCTAATTATATTTCATTATCTTTAAATATATTTTATAAATTTACTGCAACATAGAATTTCTGATAGTTTAATTTAATTTCTGTCAGTGACCAAAGTACAACTTACAGTTTTTTCTTAGTGACTTATTTTGTTTGCGCTTGTTTTTATATATTATTTGAGAATAGTGAGACACCCAAAAGATATGGCTTTCACCTCCATATTTATTCCAAAAACGTTAAACCAGGGCATTTTTTCCTTAACGAAAAACTTATTACGATGAAGGTTTATGATGCCTTAAGATATCAATATCTAGATAATAATGTTAAAAGCTGAGATATGTTCCAACATGACAGGATTTGGAAAAACTACTATGTACCGAATACTAAAGGAGAAAAAACGACTGGAATTGTTAGTACTCGAAAACCACATTCGATCACAGGCAAACGAAAAACCTCGTTGGAAGAAGAGATGAAAACTGCAATTAATGGGGTTGTATATACATTTTATATGAGAAGCAGATCCCAATCATCTACAAAATTCTAACTAAAATCATTGAAGATCGCGATTTACCTGAAATTAAAAGAACTGATCTCTAGAAATTGCTCAGAGAACTTAATTTTTGCTGGGAAAAACCAGATAGAAAATCTGTTCTTATAATTCGTCCGGAAACTGTCCATTGGAGATGTAAATATCTGTCTCAAGTAAAAGGTAGAGTTGCTAGAAATAACACAATTAATAAAATTAGTAATTTAACTAAACTTTTGAAAGATTTTTTCGAATAAAGTTACTGCGGAAAATTGGGAAAAATCCATATAATAAAAGAATAAAACAAAATGTGAGAACTCGATCTCATAATCGGTGAGATAGAGGAACCAATTATAATCAATTTTAGCGAAGATAGTTTCACTGACTTTGATTAAGAATTAGATACGTAATGTTTACTAGTGTAAACACAATTTATTATTTAAATTTTTGTTTTTGTTGTATTTTATTGTTTAATGTTGTTTATATGTTTTTTTATTTTTTTATATATTTTTATTTTAGTGTGTCCCACTCTTTAATTTTATATATATTTAATTCTAATTAGCCGTAAGTTTTTTATTATTTTATTTTTGTGTTTGTGTCTTTTTCTTAAGCGTGTAGAATTAACATGTTTATCTTATTTTTTGGGGCTATCGTATTTCCATATATAAAAGTAAATTAAATTAAGATATCAGTACAATAGAAATAAAAATAAGTTGGTCTAATTTTAATTACAACTTAAAAAAAAGTAATTACATTTGAATCCCTTTTTAGTGTTTAATTGTAATTCTGCAGATGGTTTAAGAAATAAATAAACTGAAACGTCAAATACCCTAAAAATGTTTTTTATTAATAATAAAATGTCCGATAGCCCCAAAAATATTTTATTATTATATGGACGAATTTATTTTTTTATATATGTTTACCTTTTTGTATTTTTGACAATGGATATTTTGTAAGTATTTAAATTATAACTTACAATTATTTGAGAGAATAATCCTACGTTTTAGTCTGTTATTATAGACCGGTATTTTTGATTATAAAATTTCTAACCCATTCCTATGAAAAATATATGTGTCTAACAAATTTTGCTAAAAACACCGGACTAAAGAACACAGGTAGTTTGCGGAGAGAAAAAGGGTAAAAAATGATTTATTACTCTCTCTAGTTCTTGAGTAAACTATAGTATAAGAGGAAAAATGGGGTCCATTTTCCTAAACTCAAAGCTCTGGGGGGGGGGGGGGCGCGATCGCCCCCCCCCCTTGGATCCGCGCCTGATACAAATACAGTAATAAAATAATAAAAAATTACGGCTAATTGGACTTAAATATATATAAAATTAAATAGTGAGCCACACTAAAATAAAAATATATAAATAAATATATAAACAACATTAAACAATAAAATACACAAAAACAAAAATCTAAATAATAAATTGTGTTTACACTGGTAAACATTTACGTATCTAATTCATAATCAAAGTCAGTGGAGTTGTCTATGCTCAAATTAATTATAATTGGCTCCGCTATCTCACCGATCATGTGATCGAGTTTCCACATTTTGTTTTATTCTTCTATTATATTATCCACACATTTTTTCCTATTTTCCGCAGTAACTTTTTTCAAAAAAATCTTTTAATAGTTCAGTTAAATCACTTATTTTGTAACTTGTGTTATTTTTAGCAACTCTACCTTTAATTGAGCTCATATCGCCATGTTGCTTAATTGTTCGGAGATATTTCCTTCTCCAACGAACAGTTTCCGGACGATCTATAAGAACAGATTTCCTATCTGGTTTTTCCCAGCAAAAATTAAGTTCTCTAAGCAATTTCCAGAGCACAGTTCTTTTAACTTCAGGTAAATTCCGATGTTTATTGATTTTCGTTAAAATTTTGTCGACGATTGGGATCTGCTTCTCATAATAAAATGTATGTACAACTCTTTTCATTGCAGTTTTCATGTCTTATCTAATGGGGTTTTTCGTTTTCTTGTAACCGAATGTGGCTTGTAAGCACTAACAATTCCGGTCGTCTTTTTCTCCTTCAGCATTCGGTAAACAGTAGATGTCCCAACTCCTGTCATTTGAGAACATATCTCAACAGAGCTTTTAACATTATTATCTGGATATTGATGTCTTAAGACATTATAAACATTTATCGTAATATAAGTATTTCGTTGAAGAAAAAATGCTCTGGTTTAACGATTTTAGAATAAATATAAAGGTGGAAGCCATATATTTTGGGTATCTCACTAATCTCAAATAATATATGAAAACAAGCGCAAACAAGATAAATCACAAAGGATACTCTGTAAGGTGTACTTTGCCTACTGACAGAAATTAAACTGAACTATGAGAAAATTTATTGTTGCAGCAAATTTATAAAAACTTCGGAGGTTTCGGTGAGTTCTATTACTCTCTCTATTTCTTGAATAGAGTATAGATCTGACGGTTTTTGAGGGTATAAAGTACGAATTTAAAATTATTTTTGAAAAACTCAATGGGGTGGATCGATTATGAAGGACTAATATTTTAACTACTCTCGATGTTGTCCAAAATAGTATTGGGAGGATTTCGAGTAGGTGGATTAAAATTAAATTAAGAATTTGAACTTTTTTTTTTAATTTTAAATTGAGGATCACATATGGCGGAATGAAAATCTTACATTCTACAAAATTGGTATTAGTGGGTTTTTGGAGACATATATTACGAATTTAAAGTTAGTTTCTTAAAATTTTGTGTAGCTGATGCAATATGGAGAATTAAAATTTAATATTTTTTCAATTTTTTGCAAAAATATTTTGGGGGGGGGGGCATAGAATGCAACTTTAATATTATTTTTTCTGGATTTTCCTATAAATTGGAATTAGGAGTTTCAGTAGGATATATTATAGATCTAAAACTATTTTTTTAAAATTCACTATGCTGGGTACAATATGTCGAACAAAAAAATTTACGTGTTAAGTCCTTTCAATATCGATATTACAGGATCTTGGCGGCTTAGATTAATCTAAAATTAAAGTCTTAAGATTCAAGATAGCGGATTTACTATAACGGAAACTTTTGTTTGGTTTAATTTCATATAACACTGGTATTTGGAAATCTCTAATGGAATTTTTTGTTATTCAGTTTAGTGTGGTTTACAATAACTTTGGCTAAAATGGGTACTTTTTTGCGACCTTGAAAGCATTGCGGTTTATACTACACATGTTGCTTACTACTTATTTCAACTCGTTTCCGGATATCGTGACGAGTTCATGACTAGAAATCGAAAAATAAAATTTTAATAAAAGTTAGTAATAAAAGTATTCTCTTTTGATTAATCACATTTTATATGTAATATATTTGCGCTAAAAATTCACTTTATACAAGAATAACAACAAATTTGGCGACAAAATTATATTACTACTAGATTAATAAACAAATTTAAAAATCATATATTTTAGATGTGAATCACCACCATGCCCCTGGTGTGTAATAACTTAACGCTCTCTCTTATAAATCGTGTCCAACATATTCAGGAACAGCTCGTGTGGTAGATTTTTCGAAATTTGATTGATATGGGTTTTAATAATGTTATATGTTTCATCTTCGTGGGCGGCATAAATTTCTGGAAGGCGAAGGTCGTCGTAGAGGCGCTTGATAGTTTCAACAGATTCTGGTTCTGATCTGTAAAAACATTAAAATAAAAACAACATGGATTATTAATAACCAAAAGATCCACATCAAAAATTAGTTAATTCATCAAATTGAAAATTTTCCACAGAAAATTAGTATGGTCTTTGAAAATTTATTAATCTTTTCATTTGACTAATCTATGAGTACACAGGGTGTCAGGATTTCGTTGTTTTTACTGAGTAACTACCTTACAAAAAGCTTTCGTGGAATTCTGCGGTAATTACTAAATGTCTGCAACAAATATTAATGTAAACATAACGTCTAAGCTTATTATAACCTTTCAGGAAAGCATAACGTAAGATATTTTGTAAGCTTACACACAACGTGCAGCTAGTTGCGGTTGTTGGCGTTGGCTCCACCTTCCTCTCGAGCGCCACCGTTGGTGTCAGTTTAAGCGTGGCATGCGTGTCGGTACAGTGGTCCCGCTTAAGAGAGTTTTCCAAGTAGAAGGAAGATTAAGTGCATCGTCTCTCTTATTTAGAGTACCGTTCTTTTCAATTTCGAAGAATTCACGAATCAATCTTGCCTTGCAGTGTTCTATTTAGCGATTTGCTGGCCAGTGTCAAAATCAATTTTGTGTCCTGTCTCGTGCTGGTGTTGAAAAAGCCCCGATGTTGTCTCTTTGTTTCTTATACTGAGTTTATGTTCTTCTAGTCTAGCTAAAATTCTTCTGTTGGTCTGGTCTATGTATGTTTTATTGCAGGTGCCACATGCAATTTTATATATGCCTTAATTTTCTAGATTGATTTTGTCTTTTGGATTTCTTAAAGAAGAGGCTGTTGTTTTATATGGTTTTCAGGCTGTAGATATGTTGTGTTTCCGGAGTAATCTGCCGATTCTGTCAGTTATGCCTTTTATGTAAGGAACTATGGTGATTTGTCCATCCTCAGCAGCTGGCCTTGTTTCTTGTGTTGGTTTTTGTTGCAATTTTATTGTTTATTTATGGTTGGTGTCTTGTAGCTGTTTTGTTGGAGGGCCCTTTTTATGTGTGACAGTTCCTTTTCTTTTCCTTGGTCATCAGTTAGGCGAAGGGATCTTGATATTAGCTACACCTTGTGTTTGTGAGGGGTGATGGTGAGAATCAGCGTTCAGGTATCTATCCGTGTGTGTTGGTTTTCGATATACTGTATGTAGTAGATCTCCATCCATTGTTTTGGTTATGGGGACGTCTAGAAACGAAAGCTGATTATTTTCCTCTAGTTCCAGACTAAACTGTATCTTTGTGTGGATGGAATTAAGAAACTCACGGAAGCAGTTGAGCTGTTGTGTGCCATGAAGCCATATTACAAATACATCATCAATGTAGTGACACCAGAGTTTGGGTTTGAGGCTGGAGATAGTGAAGAGCCCTTGGCAACGCCATCTATCTGCCTGTATATCTGACTATCAAACAGAAAATATGCGTTTTTAAAACAGTGTCTGGTGAGATCCATGATGTGAGTTGGGAAATCCTCTCTTTGAGCGATCTGATCCAGTGCTTCATCCATCGGTATACTCGGGTACAGGGATTTTACGTCGAAGCTTGCAATGATATCGTCTTTGTCAATTCTTGCGGAGTGTAGAATGATTAAGAAGTGCTCCGAGTTTTTGAAGTAAGAGGCAGCATTCTCAACACATAGTTGCACGAAGCCGGCAAGGTATTTTTCTAGTTTTTGAGTGGCAGAGTTGTAAGCGCTAACGATGGGTCTTAGAGGGACATTTGGCTTGTGGATCTTTGGAATTCCATATAGTCTTGGGTACCTGCTGGATTTTTCCCGTGGTATTAGTTTCTGTTTGACATCCAGTTCTATTGGTGAGTTCATGATTCAGTCTTTGTTGTTTTCTCAAGATATGTAGTGGGATCCCTTGACACAGGTTTGCAAGCAGGATCTTTCAAGATATCTCTCATTTTTGCAGTATAGCCTTCGGTGTCCATGACGACAGTTGCTTTGCCTTTATCTGCTGGTAATATTATGATGTTATCATTTTTGTTCAGGTCTTTTAAGGCTCTAAATTCTGCTCCACTCAAGTTTTATTTCGAAGGATTCGATGTTCTGAAAATTCTTGACACATTCTGCCGTATTTGTTCAGTCTCGTGGTTGTCTTTAGAAGAAAGAGTAGACTGGATTTGGGTGATTATTTCATCTGTAGGAATTTTTTTCGGAGCTATTGGGTAATTACAACCTTTACCTAAAACGGTTTTTTCTGTTTCAGTCAGTTGCTGTTTAAATATGTTGTACACTGTTCTGTTGTTGGTTGTCGCTTGTTTGTGGTGGTGTTTCATGATATTATCAAATTTCTTTAAATGCGTTTTTGTTTGTGTTACTACATGGGATGCTGTACACTCCCTGGTTTTCCAATGGTATTTTGTCTTTAGGATTGCCCAATAATTTGAATATTGTTGTTTGTGGCTTGTAAATTCTGCATATATTATGTTTCCTCAGAATTCTTCCAATTACGTCTGTTACGCTTTTTATGTATAGCAGTGTGGTTTTTGGTTTGGATTTGTTATCTTCTTCTTTTTTCTCATCTTGGATGAAGAATTTTTCTTGTTCTTGGAAATAAGAATTGTTCAAATAACATTACAGCAAGTCCATGCTAGCGTGCGGTGGTAAAGATGTTCTTTCTTCTAAGGTTTGGTCTTCTATAAGTTTTTTCCTTATGATCTTTAATGATTCCTTAACTGGCAAATTGGTGTATAGGCTTTTCACACCCAAGCTGTTGAAAATATCTTCTAGTTGTATTTTCATTTCGCATATAATTTCTATGAAATATTGCGAGTTCTTGACGCAGGATGATATATTTTATTGTAATGGTTTCAAGATTTGAAGAAGGAACTTGGCCTTCTCAGAAGTTATAGCATTCCAGGAACCTGCAAAAGCACGTTTTGTTTATGTATCTTCGGGAGTCTATAAAAGAAACTATATATCTCTTGCTAAAGATCTAAATTCTGCTACTGAAGGAAGAATCTATCGCGTTCTTAAGAAACATGAACAGTATATTCTTGAGTAGACCCGGACTAAGTTAACGCCAAACCGTAGCAAAACTCTACATCCAAGTAGACTCTTACAGACACGTAAACAAGACTTGCCTAGACGATCTATCACTAGTTCTCGAGACATGAAGTGTTATGATGTGAAAAATTAGTGCTAGTAATTTGAATTTTGGTAGTAATGGTGTGTAAATTTTCCTTTTTTAAACTAAATACTCCAAATTTATACTGAAGCGAAAGGAATGAATACCTATCCAAATTAAAATACGTTTTGTTTGCCAAAAATACCGTAACCGACAAAAAATAAATTACGTTTCACACGCGCGGCACCGAGCAGCTATCTAAATATAATGTAAAAATTTTTTAAGAATATATGAAATATTCTGACTTGTTTTCTGTGGAAGCGGTTGCAACTGGACACAAGTTTAAAGGAATTTTTTTGTTCAAATTAATGTGCACAATGGTTAATTAAATTTATAGAAGATATTTCCCAAACACCCTGTATATTCGATAATTTTGTCCTTAAATTGATATATGAGGTACTAAAATAAGTTTTATATTTAACAGATAAAGGATATATCTTTTTCAAATTATTGAAGTTTTCCAAAAATGGAGAATTGAGGGGTGGTTAATGCAGAAAATGTTTTAATTACTATTAACGTGAGCCTATAGCTATTAGGCGATGTTACACGTATATTGATATCTCCCTAAAATTGTTTTCGTATATTTAACACTTTGTTAAAACGTACCTTCCATAATGTTCCTCCATGATTTTGCGTTGCGCTGGAGTCGCCTTTTCAAGTGCCACAATTGCCAACCAAGTGCATCTCCCAGTTTGGATGTCAGCAGCTGGTTTGCCCATTACTGCTGGATCGCCATAACAATCTAAGAAGTCATTCTACAAAAAAATTAAATTTTGAAATGATCCATTTTGTAACGCTTATAAAATTTGCATGCAAATATTGGTATCCTACCAATAATAAAAATTAAAAAAAAAAATTTTCTCAGTTGATGCACAGGCAGTAAAAATATTTAAAATAAATTACCAGCGCACTAAATGAACAATGAGTGATTTTAAAACATGATGTCATTCATTTTTTTTATAATTTTTGATGATGATCGCGGCACATTATTGGCAGCTAGTTTCAGTAGAATCTCTGGTTTTTGCAATGGAATTTGATTTATTTCTGCAGATTATACTTTAGAAAACCTATGGAGAAGGTTAAAGACCATGATCTTGAAATCCTTGAAACACTTGCTTTGCTAATGTTAGTATTTTTGGATATATGATTCTGGCTAAAATTGTGATTTTCGATCACTGAATCAATTACAGTAAGATCATTTTCTTCATCCTCAGTGGCAAGTTTTCTAATAACAGGTTTTTTAAAACTAACACTTCCACTTTCCCGAACATGGTTTAATAGTCTCACAAAATAGACTCGAGAAGCCCACAAACAATTTTGATGACATTTTCTAATGATAAAAATACGCTCTTCCTTTGCATCAGTCTTCATTTTGACAAAACAAAAACACAACAATATTCAAATAATTCAATTCAATAAATGGTTTCACAGTTGCAAAAAGTAATACCGCTATTATAGCAACAAGCTTTGCAGACTAAACTGAGAGATTAAATGAATAATCTGAGGTTTCTAAATGTCATAGGCAACTAAATACATTAGAACATCTATTCAAAAAACACAAAATGGTGCAAAAATCTTCCTAATAGAGTTTCATCAACAAACGTTGTGCTTTAGAGATATATACATTTTTTAAGCAGCAACAATAACCAGTCCTGAAAGGCCCATAAGAGTGTAAAAAAGTATTTGATAATTTTTACCTGACTTTGGTAGAACGTGCTCATTTCTAACATAATAGTCTGGGCCTGCCTGTGTTGTTCTGGGTCGTTCATACCCGCTAAATACATTGCACAGATTAGTGGTACTTGGCAAGTAGAGTGAGACTTGTATTTAGTAAGTGTCTTATACCTGAAAAAAAAATTAAGTCATCTTTAATTTTATTTTGGTGACTTTTTTAGTGAAATGGTTATGTGAACCGACTTAATCTCGTCCGAGCTCAAATTGGTAATCTTGTCAAGCTAGATTTGTTTTTAGTTACCTCAGATTACTTTGAGCACTTTAATATTTTAATGATAATATTTCCTGTAATTATTACGTGCACTACAAATTTATATTTATGAATTTTGAAGTTAAGGGGATCGAAAAGTTTGAAAGGGTAATTCCTGAAAACTGACCAGAAATTCGAGTTGACACCCTCAAAATTTGGAATCAGCAACTCAAAAAACATAAAGTAAACCCACTTTTACTCAAAGTTCTTTTCAAATTTTAACCTTTGACAGGGTGTCGCCTAAAATTGAATATCGTTTAAAAAAAAGTGAATCTCGAAATTCCGGTTGTGGCATTAGATGTTATTGGGTTCGATAATGAATTGTCTGAAAATGACATTTTTAGATAAAGGGAAGTGGAAGAATAAAAAATATTTCGAGCTCTATCAAAAAATTATAAAAAAAAATAATTTTTTTTTTAAAATACTATGCTAAGTTGTTGGTTCATGCAGTAAATAGGCAAGAACTGTCCATATAGAGTATCCCTATACCAAGGTGGAACAGTTTTCAACTTATTTTCGATTCTTTGCAAAATTCTGCAAATATCAAGCAGTTTGTGATTTTTAGCAAGAAGGCCATGATAAACAAATTACACTACGTTTCTATGGCGACGCCTGTCATTGTCGGTTACAATTAATTACAGGGGACAACAGCCAAAATGTACTTAAAGTAAAATCGACTAAACCTTACTATTTTTGATGTGCTAAAACCGAAACTAAACTTTTTAATATTAGTTCAAGAGATTCGTGATGTCATGTTTCCCTATATATTAACAATGTAACCGCAAGAATGCACGTGGTATATTTGAAATGTTATTAGAAAACTTGTTCTTACAATTGCAAGAAAGTTTTTAATTTCATTGTAATTTTTGTGTTTAACGCCCCCAAATTAACAAAAAAATACACTTTTCATACTTTCTAAAATTGGTTGCGTAGTGATCGACGACTTGCCATCATGTTTGTTCGTGATAATGACCGAAAATGGAGAATAATACTTATAGAAACGCTAACATATTAAATTTATTTTTTATTCATGGCGAGTGCAAGAGAATTACAAATCAAACTTGAAGAATTGTCAACGAAAGATGTCCTAACTTAACACCAATGAAAAGAAGAAAACTTAGAAACATTATGAAAAATAATCTCAATTATGGAACAATTAATGCAAAAAGAATTTTACCCAGACCAATTACGTCAAATGAAGATAGCGTAATCAATGTGTTAATCTATTTTTCTGTATATCCCAAAACCTCCACTCGTGTAGCAGAATACGATTTGGAAGTTTCACGAGTTTCTATTTAAATAATTATAATAGAATATGGCATGCACTCCTATAAATTCAACTTTCTTCAGGCTATTCATCTCGGAAATGCACCACAATGTGAAGAGTTTGGTAAAATGATTTTAGTACGAACACAAGAACATCCGGCATTTTTACATAAAATTATAGGGACATATGAAACACAATTTACAAGAGAAGGTATTTTTAATAGACATAATTTTCACTTCTGAAGCACTGAAAATTCTCATGTTATTCAGAAGAGAAACATATTTGCTCTTACTGTACAAATATATGGTAAGCTGACAGAACTGCATCGATTCCAACTCTCTCCGAAATATTTCTTAATGCAAAATAATAGTAAGATTTTTAGTGGCCACTCTCTCGATGTGCGCCCCCCAATCCAATCTTCTATCGATGTTAAGCCCCAACAGCGCTCTCAACTGATGTTATTGTTGTATCCTCAAGTATTAATGTAAATTGATTATTTAATCTGTTGCCAAACATAATGCACTGTGTCTTGCAAACGTTTAGCGACAGCCTGTTGGAACGAAAGTACTCATCGAGAATGTCCATCACAATTGAACCTTCATAGATAGCAACTCCGCGGTGCTTTCACTGAATATAAGCGATGTATCATCAGCATATAGTACAGTCTGTTCTTCAGAGATTTCGGGCAAATCATTTGTATAAAGAATATATAAAAGAGGTCCAAGTATTGAACCCTGAGGGACGTCCCTCTTCATTTTAACCCTCTAAGATACTATAGCCTTACCATGGAGATCAGACTCCACCACACCCTCAGACCTGTTCGTTAAATACGATCTTTTTAATTCCAGAGCATTACCCCTTATACCATACATATCAAGTTTAAAGAATAATGTTTTATAATCCACAGCATCAAAGGCCAGATATATATATATATATATATATATATATATATATATATATATATATATATATATATATATATATATATATATGAAGCTCAATTATGACAAGATAGCCTTATGATTACCGCCTTTAATTTGACTATGCGCGGACTTTATCACTCGATGCTTAGCAAGTGACGTCTAAATAAGTTGCGGTTAAAATATGCTTTTATTAAATGACGTTACGACTTAATATAGTTTCCTTACATATTCATTGTAAACATTTCTAGATTTGGTTTTCCATTAGGGTCTACAACCATCACATCTGAATTTTGACCAAGAGTACTTTTGTAAACGATTTCATGGAATAATTCCATTATAGATATATAAGCTGGATGGTCCCTAAAATGCCTGCAAAAATAAACAAAAATAAATATGTTTTTATTTATACGGGATCTCTAAAAGATTTGTACACATTGCCAGTGCAAGGTTGGTAGTTGGATGTCAAATATCGCGAGACGAGGCATGGCATGGAGAATAAAAAAATCATCTTTCAGCAAGACAACGCACCTGCTCACAAAAGTGTGTTGGCAATAGAAAATTGCGGGATTTGAAGTACGATTTGCTCGGTTATTCCCCCTATTGTCTTGATTTTGCACCCTCAGACTTCCATCTCTTCCCATACCTGAAGAAATTTGTTTCTGGAAAGTGCTTCGCGTTCAATGAAGAAGTTGAGATGGCCGTAGATGAATATTCTAACAGCCTTCCAGACTCTCACTTCTGGGAAGGAATACTGATGTTGGAGAAACGTTGAACCAAGTGTGTTGAAGTCAAGGGAGATTATGTAGAAAACTAAAATCTTATTTTAACTGAAAATCACAATATTTCATTGTCAGGCCGAGAACTTTTCACCTTGCCCTCATATTATATCTCACAAATTTTGCTTTGAGTAGCTAAGTCTCTAATAGGTTTTTGTGAGAGTTTTTGACACGCTGCGCTAACCAAAAAGGCCACTTTACGCCTGGGTTATGATAAAAATCATTTATACACCAAGAGAGCAAATAAAGAGTTCCTAAGATCGCATGTTTATCATCCTCGCTTTAGGGTAATAATTTCCATGCAATCTAAAGCATTCTTTATTTTTGCTAACTAGATGCGTAATATACTATTTTTCGTACACTTCAGAATGTATTGCCAATTTTCGAGTTTAGAGGTAGTTTTATTCTCTTTATAAGGTGTATTTGTATTGCATCTGATGCAGTTTTCATATTTCTCGTAATTTATATGATGCAGAAATATATATTTTTTTTAACTTTTATAAACATTTTTTGGCTTCTTTGACTATAAGGGGGTTGTTTTCACCTCCATGAGAGGAGAATCATAAATATATGGTGATTACTGTTCTATAATCAGCTTAAATTATGACTCATAGACACAATTTTTATCAAATATTTTATAATTTATTTTCATTTTTCTTGCATGGGGGTAGTTTTACCCTGTCTAACATTAATTTAGGAATTTTTTTATGTCACTGATATTTTTTTGGTATTCTACGTCACTTAAAATAAGATGAAATTGTTTATATTCTTTCATTGTCGAGATATTATATTTTTAATGTCAAAACTTTTATTCATCTGAAACAACTTACGCAACTCAATTTCGTCAACTTTGATAATTAATTTTTCAATATCGAAACAGATGCTCATCTTGAAACTTTTCTTAGAGCATTATCTTATCATAAACTCTATCACACATTCTGGTTTCAAATACAAGGTCCACGAAATAGGCTAATTTTGCGATCGCTCTTTATCAAAGATTTGAAATAACTGATAACATACAGCATATTTCATTTAAAAAAATTATAAGTGACATAATTATTTGATAGTTGTTGACGTCACTGATATGTGAAAAGCACACTCAAATAGAAGAATTTTAGTTCTGCTTTCACTTTCAATTCGTTCTTAATTTAACCTTTCCAGAACATTTCTTCAACCCTACAGGGGCGGATCCAGCCTCTCTCTTTGGGGGGGGGGGGGTGATATCACAAAAGTATAGTATGGCAAGCGAAAACAAGTTGTCGACGGGAGGGAGGGGGGAGAGACACCAGCAACATTCCCTTTTTCAGTGTAAAAGGCAGGGTCGGGTCTATTTTTCTGAATTGCAAGCTCTTGGAGCGGGGGGGGGGGGTCACAAGAAAAAACAGGAGAGGATGCCAGCAGCATACACATTCCCAGTGTAAGAGGCAGAATCGGGTCTATTTTCCTGAACTCAAAGCTCTTCGAGGGGGCTATGGCAAGAAAAACAAGTTGTCAACGGGGAGGGAGTGCCAGCAGCATATACATTCCTAAAATAAAAGGCAGAATCGGTTCTATTTTCCTGAACTCAAAGCTCTAGGGGGGGGGGGGGGGATCACAAGCATACACATTCCTATACCCTATTCAAGAACTAAAGAGAGTAATAAAACTGTTACCGAAACCTTTAACGTACCCGCTTCAGCGCCGCAAATAACTGAGGACTGCCGTAAATCTAATTCTATTTAATTATATTTAAATATTTTAAGCTTTTATAAATTTACTGCAACAATAAAATTTGTGATAGTTCAATTTAATTTATGTCAGTGAGCAAAGTACTCCTTACAGTGTGTCCTTGGTGATTTATCTTGTTTGCTCTTGTTTTTATATATTATTTGAGATTAGTGAGACCCAAAGGGTATGGTTTCCACCTCTATATTTTTTCAAAATCGTTAACCAGGGTATTTTTCCCTCAACGAAAAACATATTACGATGAATGCCTTAAGATATCAATATCTAGATAATAATGTTAAAAGCTCTGTTGAGATGTGTTCCAACATGATAGGAGTTGCAAAATCTACCGAATACTGAAGGAGAAAAAAACGACTGGAATTGTTGGTACTCCCAAGCCACATTCGATCACAGGCAGACGAAAAACCTCGTTGGAAGAAGAGATGAAATCTGCCATAAAAGGAGTTGTACCTACATTTTATTATGAGAAGCAGATCCCAACCGTCGACAAAATTCTAACTAAAATCAGTGAAGATCGCGATTTATCTGAAATTAAAAGAACTGAACTCTGGAAATTGCTCAGAGAACTTAATTTTTGCTGGGAAAAACTAGATAAAAAATCTGTTCTTATAGATCGTGCCGAAACTGTCCGTTGGAGAAGGAAATATCTCTCTCAAGTAAAAGGTAGAGTGGCTAGAAATAAGATAGCTTACAAAATTATTAATTTAACAAAACTTTTGAAAGATTTTTTGAATAAAGGTACTGCGGACACTTGGGAAAAATCCATATAATAAAAGAATAAAACAAAAGGTGGAAACTCGATCTCATGATCAGTGAGATAGAGGAACCAATTATAATTAATTTGAGCAAAGATAGCTTCACTGACTTTAATTAGAAATTAGATACGTAATGTTTACCAGTGTAAACACAATTTATTATTTAAATTTTTATTTTTGTTGTATTTTATTGTTTAATGTTATTAAGATATTTTTTTTTATATATTGTATATCCCACCCTTTAATTTTATATATATTTAATTCTAATTAGCCGTAAGTTTTTTATTATTTTACTAATGCATTTGTGTTTTTTTTCTTAAGCGTGTAGAATTAACATGTTTATTTAATTTTTTGGGGCTATCGGATCTCCATGTAATAAATTAAATTAATTAAGATATCAGTACAATAGAAATAAAAATAATTAGGTCTAATTTTAACTGTAACATATAAAAACTAATTAGATTTGAATCCATTTTTAGCGTTTAATTGTAATTCTGCAGATGGTTTAAGAAATACATACATTGAAACGTCAAATGTCCAAAAATATTTCAATATTATATGGACGAATCTATTTTTTTTATATATGTTTAATTTTTTATATTTTTGACAATGGGTAAGTATTTAAATTATAACTTTTTTTTGAGAGAATAAGGCTACGTTTTGGTCTGGATGTGCCTAAAACGGTTTTTATGACAAAACCAAAAATAATAAAAATACAGTTGTGATTTATGTTAAATATGTCAAAATTATCTACGTTTCGTAATGTATGAGAATTATTAAGAAATCGTAAGAAATAAAATAATATTATAAAAACTTTCTATTTTAAGTTTATTATCGAAATATTATTCTCTATGCCATAAATACTTTGTGGTAAAATAAATCTCCTTCCGACGCCTATGATAAGGATTAAAATCCTTTTTAACACTTCACACTTCCAAATATCTATTGTTATCCAACTCAAATAGTCTATTATTATGGACCGGTATTTTTGATTATAAAATTTCTAACCCATTCCTATGAAAAATATATGTGCCAAGACACCGGACTAAAGAACACAGGTAGTTTGCGAAGAAAAAAGGGTAAAAAATGATTTATTACTCTCTTTAGTTCTTGAATAAACGATAGTATAAGAGGCAAAATCGGGTCTATTTTCCTGAAATCAAAGCTCTTGGGTGGGGGGGGATGGGGGGGAGGCGATCGCTCCCCCCCTTGGATCTGCGCCTGCAACCCTATATAATTCATATATGAACAGTTATTGATAATTCGGATTTACTTATGCTAGTGATAATCGCCCATCTCTAATCAAAGCGCGAGAAATGACTTTAAATTATCTATTTTGATTCACTAAATTTAAGATTATACGATACTATTTTGCCACACTTATTCCCTTATTTTATCAAGAGGAAGCAAACTCAAACAAGCCAGCGCCATAAAAATCAAAACACATGAGAATGAACTCACTTTCTAAGCAAAATATAAACGGCATTTTCGATAATTACTAAATCGTTTACGGCACTCAAACCTATTTCTGGGAGACAATGCCAACAGGTTGATCCCCTTCGAACTTCAGAACTGTCTATAATATCATCTTGAATTTGTAAAGCAGCCACCATCTGAAACAAAAGTAACGCCAGTCATAGAATATGACATTCTACGACCTTCAAACATTCAAACATCAATTTAATCTGATATTTTGAGTGATGTTTAAGCTATTAATAAAATTTTTATAAAAAAAATTGAACCGACTTCTAAAAGTGCGCTAAAAAGGGAAAAATAACTAGAAATTTTTATATGAAATTGAAATTTTTGTAGTCGGCGCCAAACTAATACCTGACAAAATGTGATTAGCATAAACAGATTAAAAATACTTTATTTGTAATTGCTTTGTTACCATAATTTGTATATATATTAGTAGTTATTTATTTCATTTAGAAATAATTTGGCGCCGACTTCAAAAATTTCAATTTCATATAAAAATTTCTAGTTATTTTTCCCTTTTTAGCGCACTTTTAGAAGTCGGTTCAATTTTTTTATAAAAATTTTATTTTTCGATTTTTAGGTTTGAATTCTTTATGATGTTCATAAATTATTTGAACTACATGGTAATCGAGATTAATGTACCTTGCAATGACTCCAAGGTGGCAAAAAAGTACCCAATTTATCCAGAATTGTAAGTTACCCTAAAATGAACCACAAAAAATTCTTTGATTCTTAGAGTTCTCCAAATACCAATGAAATTATGTGAAACAAATATTTAGTCTGTCATAGTAAATCCAATATCTTATATTTCAAATTAATTTTAGATTGCTAATATAGGCCCCAAAACCATCCAAAATCAATATTTAAATAATTTGGGACGTAAATTTCTTAGCCCGATATATTTTATATTGCATATTGGGTTTGTACACGCCCCAAGAACCCTGCAATATCAATTTTAGATAAAACCGGAAAATGTAAAATTTTTAGTCCTTCATATTGTATCTAATCAACCTAATAGTTGTAAAAAATTAACTTCATATTCGTAATACACCACACCCCAACGCCCTAATACCAAATCTAAAAAAATATGAATAACGTAAAATTCTCAACCCACCATATTGGATCCGCCATAATGAATTTCAAAAAAACAATTTTAATGTCTTAATCTAATCTAAATCTAAACCCTTCAAAGCCCCCTAGTACCAATTTTAGATGAAATCCAGAAATTTAATATTTCTAAACGGTCATATTGCATCTGACGTATTAGATTTTCTTAAAATAATTTTATATTCGCTATTTACATTCTCAAAAACGATTCAGTTCCACATTTGAACAAAATCGAAAGATGTAAAATTTTTTGTCAGATATAATGCATCCTGAAAAAACAGGATTAAATTCATAATTTACACCCTCAAGAACCCTCTTTAGAACACCATATTGAATCCGTCAGATTGAGTTTTTCAAAAAATAATTTAATTTCATAATTAACACTAATAAAAATCCCTCCATACTGACTTCAGACAAATTCGAGACATGTAGGATTTTTAATCCGTCATTTTAGATCCGCCATATTCAATTTTCTTTAAATAATATCAGATTCGTAATGTGCTATCCCAAAAACTCCCTCATATCAATTTTGAAAAAAATCGAACACAATTAATTTTTTATCCATCATATTGGATACGCCATATTGAATTTTTTAAAAATAGTTTCAGATTCGTCATATGCTACCCCGAAAACTCCCCCATACCAATTTTGGTGAAAATCGGACAAAACTGATTTTTTTGTCCGCCATATTGAATTTTTTAAAAATAATTTTAGATTCGTCATGTGCGACCCCGAAAACTCCCCCGTACCAATTTTGGAGAGAATCGGACAAAATCGATTTTTTGTCCCCCATATTGGATCCGCCATATTGTATTTTTTACAAATGTTTTAAATTCGTAATTTGCGACCTCGAAAACTCCCCCATACCAATTTTGCAGAAAATCGGACAAAATTTAATTTTTTTGTCCGCCATATTGGATCCGCCATTTTGAATTTTTTTAAAATAATTTCAGATTCGTTGGGTACAACCCCGAAAATTCCTCCATACCAATTTTGGCGAAAATCGGACAAAATTAATTTTTTTGGCCGCCATATTGTCAGCGCCATCTTGGATTTTACTTCACCAATTTCGTCCAAAAAAATATGGGACCACCGCAGCAACTACCTTTACATAACGTAAAAAATTTCATTCAAATCGGTTAAGCCGTTCCGGAATAATCGGTGTACATACATAAAAAAAAATATATACGCGACGAATTGAGAACCTCCTTCTTTTAGAAGTCGGTTAAAAATTGAACATTATCTCCAATGTAACCAAAGGGCTTTTAGGTTATTTCAGAGACAGACACATACATGTTTAAGAAGCCGCACTAAAGACCTTGGTAATTAGAAAGATAGACTTGTGGCAATTTATATCTGTCCTTTAATGTTGGAATCAAAGATTGTTTAGTTTATTTCAGGTAAGTTCTGGGTAGTTCAGGTAAGTCTTGTCTTTTTTCCAAAGAAAGAAAAGAATTTTTGTTTTTTAAATGATTTATTTATGCCAGGTTGGTTTAACTTATTTTTAGTCAGGTCAGTCTATGTTAATTCAGCTTAGATCAGATGTTGTTTATTTTTTAAATTTGTTATTAAAAGTAGTGATTTTATTTTTATTTGCTATTTATTTTCGCACAGGTATCTGTAATAGTAACAATCCTTTTCTATTTTTGAAAGCAAGATAACCTTCATTATAACCTCAATAATTGGCGTTTTCAAATCTATTTTTCTAAAAAAAAATACTAGAAATTCCGCAATTTTTTTTCTTTTAATCTATTATTTAAAAGTTATACTTTCCGATAAAATTTTAAAAAACTCGAAATTCATGTGTTCGTATAGTGATATAGACCCAGAAATTGTACTTTAAGCAATGTAGGTCATCAAATTAAAATCAAAAATGCTACAAAAAGTACTTACCAGTTCAAAACACCATCCCAAAATATTGGCTAACCTAATATTTTCTGGGGTAAGTTTCTGTGGATCTTCCAACAATTTGTATGATGAGATTAGAGTCAATGCGCAGATTTTCTTACCATTTGCTGTAGTGTATTCTAACGACTAAAAGAAAAAAATTTATAGACTACAAATTTAAACATTTTTAATATAGTGTTGTAATGTAATTTGGCTAACCATCATTATTATAACAACGGATTTATTGTACTGACTGAATCAATAATTCAAGGACATAAGTAAATTTGATGCTTAATGAAAAATTCATTTTAACTGAAGTTAAACGCAAATCTATTTTTGTGTCAAGGATTCCATACCATTCACCATTATACACTAAACATATATATAAGACGATTTTCTTAAAAATTGGAATTTATTTTGTTTGTTAATATAACCCCATTTTAAAGATATATACCGGTAGCATTGCTGGTTCAATAGAATTACAAGAATGACGTTTGTGTGTCTTTGTCAGAATCATGCTATCATTTCTCTGCAGACTTTCCAAGTCCATTTCTACTCCATGGAAATTAGACTGCGATTTTCTTATTGGAAAGTGTATATTTCAGCATCCGGAATAATATATCTCGATGTTAAAATTGTCACCTTTTTCGATTTTTCCAGTTTATCTAGAAAATTAAAGGTTGTATGAATAGTGTTTCATGGATGGGAACATGTGATTCAGTATTAATCCGGGAATACATCCGTTCATTTGTTTGGTTTCTTGTAGAAGTTTGCAAACGTTTCGCCAAAATCTCATTTGGCATTTTCTGTGCTTGGTCAACTGGTTAATCAACAGTTCTTTGGAAAACACTGCAACATCCGCATCACAGTCCCGATCTGTCGCCGTGTGACTTCCACATGTTTAGGCCACTCAAAGAAGAACTGGAAGGTCATCACTTTGACGACGACGAAGGTGTAGAAACATTCGTGCGCAATTTTGTTACAGACGCGAACAGATTCATTATTTGATGACGGAATTAAAACACTTCCGATTCGGTGGGAAAAAGTATGGATATTAGAGGAGATTATATAGAAAAATAAGGGGTATTCAAAATTTTATTTACTGTGCCAATAAATGTTCTAAAACAAAAGTCCGGTTCATATCTGATTCGCTCTTGTACTAATAGTTTTATAAAATAATATATAATTGACTTTGATTTTACAATATACATACCCTCACTAATCTACGCATAACAGCTGGTAATTCTTGACTTATATCATCATCAGTTAAATCCCTAATGATATTTGGAAACGTTGCCATAAGGTCCCCGAGCTCTTCTTTGGTTTGACTAGTCTGAGGGCCTATAGTTTGTTCAATGGTGGATAAAGCTCTACAGAACATGAAAATAAATGTTTTATTGAGATACTCTTAAGGAGAGGGGTCTTTAGGGCAATACCCAACCCCGTAATTATGTAGAATTGCTACATGTGCTAAAAGAAATACCGGAATTCTTATATCCTAAGCATATATATATATATATATATATATATATATATATATATATATATATATATATATATATATATATATAAATTCAAGTTTGAGTTCAATTTTATATGGCCCAGCTACAACGAATTTTATCCATAAACTAACAATATATTTTTGATAAAACCCAAAAGAATGGGCGAAACGTTAAATTTTAATTAGATTGTTTTAAAAACAAAGAACCTCATACCCAAGAAATTTCAGAAATATATATATATATATATATATATATATATATATATATATATATATATATATATATATATATATATATATATCCGTTTTGGGCAATACAATATCATTTTCATTAAGCATCTTTCATATATCCTTCGTATAACAGTATAATAAGCGCCAGAAGAGACGAAAACATAAACGCTGTCAAACAAAAAACAACCTCTTTTGCACTGGCCCAACACTTGTTAAATACAGGACATAAGATAAATTTCTCAGAAAAAAAAATGCTATTGAGATGTGAAAACCTGTCCACAAGAGTTATAAGGAAAGCCATCAAGATTATAAAGGCCCAACAACTTAAATAGCGGAGATGACAGTCAGCGATTGCCTAATACTTGGAAAAATCTGCTTACGAAACATCAACCAGTAGTAGATAGTAAAGAAACAGATCATAACTCTACAACACCACCCTTAACATTGACAACAGGGTCGATGACATGCAAAAGATCTCGCAAACTGATTGGCCAGAGCAATCCGGCTACCGAACGCTCCCCACGGTCCGTTAAAAATAGGATCAAAATAGAGGTGTTATATTTTCTATATTTTTACATTTTTTAAAGATGAACGTTTCGGTAATTTATTTTACCTTTGTCAGAATATACAGTGTGTAGCTAAAACAATAGCGTATTTTGTTGATAAAACTATTAAATTATTTACATATTGCGTACTCACCTTGACCAATAAGCACTCACAATGAGTGCACTGTGCGTTCATGAATTATAGGCAGGTTAAAAAATATTTGTTAATTTTATCACTGCTCTATTACTAAATTACCTGATATAACTATACTGCATCTGCTTCGACCATTTCTTATAATTAACATTTTTGTCGGAATTGAGTCCGAAATTACTGGGTTGCATTTTGTGGTCCTGTGCCATAAACACCGCATAACTAATTCTATTCGTCGACGTTATATTAACATGCCTGTAAACACCTCTTATCAGCTGAAAATATTTTATCCGAAACATATTTTTTTATGAATTCAGTTTATTATTTGATAGAAAAGGTTTCAAAAAGTTTTAAAAACTGCTTAAATGTAATTATCTTGACCGTGTACAAATTTTAAGCGCAAACCTCAAAAGAGTAAAAAAGATACGCTTTTAGACGTTGAGTTGAATTTTAGGAAACACGACACAATAAAATTACATCAACTGGGTTAAAAAATTTAATATGTCTTTTTATAGAGAGGACAAGATTACAATAAAAATGGTAGGGATTTTTATTGTTATTGAAGACTATTATATATTTAAATTAGATGAGTAGCAAAAAATATGTAAAATAGCTAGTAATTGCGAAGTCTACTAGGAATCCTTAAGATAAAATCGATGGTCAAAATATGCTTTAATATCCAAAAAATAATCTTATGAACGAATAGGCCGGTGGAGTTAGCTTCATATAAGGTGAAATTTATTGTTAGTAGACTTCTGATTACGTAGAAACCTTCAGAATAGTAATAGTAATTTTGTCTCATTTTCTTTCTTAGGAAAATTTTTTATTTAACAATTAAGATGTGAAAAACAGTTTTCTCAAGTTCTAGGAAAAGCTATTGTTTTTCAGTAAAAAAGTTTTAAACAAAAGTTGTGCCCATTAAAAATACCTACAAAATGAGTTCAGGCCAGAGGCGGATCCAGCCTCTCTCTTTGGGGGGGGGGGGCGGTGACGTCACAAAAGTATGGCAAGCGAAAGCAAGTGGTCGACAGGGGGGAAGACACCAGCAACATTCCCATTTCTGGTGTAAAAGGCAGTGTTGGGTCTATTTTTCTAAATTAGAAGCTCTTGGAGAGGGGGGGGGGGGGCGATCACAAGAAAAAACAAGTTGCCGACAGGGGGGAGGATGCGACCAACATACACATTCCTAGTATAAAAGGCAGAGTCGGTTCTATTTTCCTGAACTCAAAGCTCTTGGGAAGGGGAGGGGCGATCGCAAGCATACACATTCCTATACTTTATTCAAGAATTAGAGAGAGTAATAAAACTGTTACCGAAACCTCCAATGTACCTGCTCCAGTACCGCAGGTAACTGAGGACTGCCGTAAGTCTAGTTATATTTAAATATTATAAGCTTTTATAAATTTACCGATACAAAAACAATAAAATTTCTGAAAGTTCAATTTAATTTCCGTCAGTGAGCAAAGTACACCTTTCAATGTGGCCTTAGTGAGATACCCAAAAGATATGACTTCCACATCTATATTTATTCCAAAATCGTTAAACCAGGGTATTTTTTCCTCAACGAAAAACTTATTACAATGAATTTTATGATGCCTTAAGACATCAATATCTAGATAATAATGTTAAAAGCTCTCTTGACATTTGTTCCAATATGACAGTAGTCGGAAAATCTGCTATGTACCGAATACTGAAGGAGAAAAAAATGACTGGAATTGTTAGTATTCCCATGCCACATTCAATCACAGGCGGACGGAAAACCTCGTTGGAAGAAGAGATATTAACTGCAATAAAAGGAGTTGTATATACATTTTATTATGAGAAGCAGATCCCAACCGTCAACAAAATTCTAACTAAAATCATTGAAGGTCGGGATTTTCCTGAAATTAAAAGAACTGAGCTCTGGAAATTGCTCAGAGAACTTAATTTTTGCTGGGAAAAACCAGATGGGAAATTTGTTCTTATAGATCGTCCGGAAAATGTCCGTTGGAGAAGAACATATCTCCCTCAAGTAAAAGGTACTTACAAAATTAGTAATTTAACTGAACTTTTGAAAGATTTTTTTGAATAAAGTTACTGTAGAAAAGTGGGAAAAATCCATATAATAAAAGAATAAAAGAAAATGTGGAAACTCGATCGGTGAGATAAAGGAACCAATTATAATTAATTTGAGTGAAGATAGACTTTGATTACGAATTAGATACTTAATGTTTACCAGTGTAAACACAATTTATTATTTAAATTTCTGTAACATATAAAAATTAATCATATCTGAATCCCTTTTTAGTGTTTAATTGTAATTCTGCAGATGGTTTAAGAAATAAATGAACTGAAACGTCAAATGTCCTAAAAAGGTTTTTAATTAATTATGACCGAGAGCCCAAAAAAATTTTAATATTTTATGGACGAATTAATTTTTTAACTTCTTGTATTTTTGACAATAGGTATTTTGTAAGTTTTTATAAATTATAACTTAGAATTTTTTGAGAGAAAAAGCTACGTTTTAATCTGAATGTGACTAAAACGGTTTCTATGTCATAATTAAAAATAATCAAAATACAATTATGATTTGTGTTAAATATTTCAAAATTATCTATATTTTCTAATGTATGTGAATTATTAAAAAATCATAAGAAATAAAACAATATTATAAAAACTTTTTATTTTAAGTTTATTACCGAAATAATATTCTATACCATAAATACTTAGTGATAAAATAAACCTCCTTTCGACGCCTAGGACAAGGATTAAAATCTTTTTTAACACTTCACACATCCAAATATCTATTGTTATTCAACCCAAACGGTCCATTATTATAGATCGGTATTTTTGATTATAAAATTTCTAATCATCCTACGAAAAATATGTGTTTAACAGATTTTGCCAAAAACACAGGACTGAAGAACACAGATAGTTTGCGAAGAAAAAAAAAGAATAAAAAAAGATTTATTACTCTCTCTAGTTCTTGAATAAACTATGGTAAAAGAGGCAAAATCGGATCCATTTTCCTAAACTCAAGGCTCTTGGGGGGGGGGGGGGCGATCGCCCCCACCGCCCCCCCCCCTTGGATCCGCGCCTGATTCAGGCCCTTTCGAATCGGATAATTTGTTCGTTAGTTATTGCAAAAAAATTCTGCCAAAATGGCTGTTTTTTCAATTGTTTATAAACAATAGAGAAATATATTGTATTAACTTTATACTACAACTAAAAGAGACTCTTGTTGCATAGAACAAATGTACAAAATTTCAAGTAAAAATATTAAATAGTTTTTTGCACAATGAATTTGTTTGTAACTTTTTATGTTTTTTTATTGTTTATTTTCAGCAATCTAGATGTCATACAGCGGTTTGCAGGTACGGAAATGGAAGTTCTAGACTTATACTAACAATAACAAAAAGAACGAAACGAATTGTTGATCTTAAGTTATTGAAACAGATAAACAAAATTGGGGCTCGTTTTTTCGTTATAAACCAATAGAATAACTCTTCAACAATTGTTGATATCGAAATACCGATAAGTGGATTCGATAGCTGAGATTTTGATGCACATTTTGAAAAAAAAATTGTGTTCGACCACTAAAAACTGAGATATAGTTTTTTTTTCAAAAAATCGCTGCGGAGTTATGTATTAACATTAAGGGATTATTTAAGTAGGAACTCATAGGGAGATGGTTAAACTATTGTATGTAGCAGTTTTCAACTCAATTATTTCAAAATTGTTGATGTAGCAATAGTTTAAAATGGCACCTACTCGAAGTGTGAGCAGTGGAGGGGGGCGTTTTTTCAGC
Source organism: Diaprepes abbreviatus (assembly GCA_034092305.1). Taxonomy (NCBI): domain Eukaryota; kingdom Metazoa; phylum Arthropoda; class Insecta; order Coleoptera; family Curculionidae; genus Diaprepes; species Diaprepes abbreviatus. The sequence continues at coordinate 756,467 of JASJET010000101.1, forward strand.
CTGCGACGCGCGGAAAAAAAAACGTGACTTGGACGCTTCAAACTCGAACAACGGATGATATGTTTTTGTAATCAAATTATTTTTAAACATAGCAATAAACAAATTGTCGCACTTTTATACATTTTGTGCATAATTATAATTTTACTTTACTTATGTGTTCAAATTGCGAAAAAATTGTTACAGTGGTCAACAGTATACTATCAATTAGGAATATTAAAAATTAGATTGATTTTTAATATACCATTAATATTTATCGAGAACATGCACGAAACAAATTACAACATTTATAGATAGCATTATTATTTTTCGAGATGCAGAATAAACTACATTGATTATAGGGAAGAAAATAATTATAATTATGATAATAATGATGATGACCATAATTATATCGATGATGAGAGTGATAATGATGATGAGAGTAATAATGGTGATGACGATGAGTGATAATGATGATGATAATTATAATGATAATAGTTGACTCTGTCATATGTAATCAAGCCTGTACCAACCGAAGAAACCTTTTTGCTGCCTACGTGGATTATAAAAAGGCCTTCGACTCGGTGCCACATGAGTGGCTCAAAACTATGTCAACCTGGAGAACTAGGATCAAATTGCAAGTGCCATCCAGCGACACCATCGAAACTAACACCAATCCGATACGAAGGGGAATATTTCAGGGCGATTCACTTAGCCCATTGTGGTTCTGCCTTGCAATGAACCCACTATCACGCCGTTTGAACTCCACCAGATACGGCTTTGGTGTTAGAAATAACAACGAAGAGGTAGTCAGAGTAAATCATCTTCTATACATGGATGATCTTAAACTGATGGCTGCTACCAGAAACCAGCTGGAACAAATGCTAAAAATTGTAGATTAGTTCTCCGGGGACATCGGAATGCAATTTGGACTTGACAAGTGCCATATTTTGAACATCGTTAAAGGTAAGATATAACCATCAGCATTTGAAATGCAGAACGGTGAAACTCTAGCTGCAATGGCAGCAGACCAAATATACAAATACCTAGGTATGAAACAGGCTAAAAGAATTGACCAGCGCACAATGAAGGCCGAATTGACAGCCGAATTTGTCAGAAGAATAAGACATGTATTACGAACTAATTTAAATAGTAGAAATTTGTTTAAGGCGCTCAACACGTATGCTTGCTCTGCGCCGAGCTACTCTTTTGGAATTGTAAAATGGAGCAGGACGGACATCCAAAACCTGCAAAGAAAAATAAAGACACTCCTAACAAAAGCACAAAAACATCACCCTCGGAGTACTATTGAACGTACAATGCTTCCAAGACACCAAGGAGGAAGAGGATTGGTGGATATTGGTAAGCAGCTAGGCCAACAAATAATAAACTTACGTTCATATTTCCACAGGTTAGCGGACTCTTCCACACCATTTCGAGCAATATGCGAGGCAGACGATTCAACGCCGCTACAGTTGAGGGAACAAGATATTACTTCTCACCACCAAACAAACCAAGAGAAGTTACAAACCTGGCTAGGGAAGCCACTTCATGAACGGCATCCAAATGAGGTCAATCATGATAATGTAGACAACTCAGCGTCGAACTACTGGTTGATTTCAGGACAGATGTTTCCGGAAACGGAAGGCTTCTTGTTAGCTATCCAAGACCAGGTTATTCCGACGAAGAACTATCGGAAGTTCATCATTAGGGATCCCTCAATAGAAAATGACCAATGCAGATATGGCTGTCGAACATCGGAGACAGTTCAGCACATAACTGGAGGATGCCAAGCGTTTGCCGCAACCGAATATAAGGAAAGATACGACTCAGCCGCTAAAATACTCCACCAAGAGTTAGCAGAAAAGTTAAACCTATTACAAGTAGGAAAAGTGCCTTATTACAAATACAATCCGGAGCCTATTCTTGAGAACAACCAGTTCAAGTTATATTGGGACCGAACGGTTCTGACCGATCAGACAGTAGCTCATAATAGACCAGACATTATACTAATAGATAAAATGTCTAGGCGAACTACAATAATCGACATTGTTGTACCTAACAACAACAACCCAAGGTCAAAATACAACGAGAAGATCGCAAAATACAGAGATCTGGAGGTCCAAATCCGAAGACAATGGGCAATGACCAGCGTCCAAATGATCCCCTTAATACTGTCAACAACTGAAGTGATACCACAGAACCTCCTGCAGAACATCAAGGGACTGGGCCTTAGTGAGCATCTATGTAAACCTATACAGAAAGCAGTTCTCCTTGCAACCGCGAGAACCGCCCGACAGTTCGTAGGAAATACAGCAGACAACGTCACCTAGAACCCGATAACATGGAAAGGGTTCCCACAGAGCTTCATACTTTTGGTGTCTTTGTATGCCTGGTATGAGTGAATAATCCCTAGAGGGAGTGCGAAGCCGTTTGGCTTGTAAATCATAATGATAATAATGAAACCGAAAATGAGTGTCCATCGATGTCTAAAAAACGAAGAACGGAATAAATATTTTGTACAGATTTAAGCAAAAAATATATATGTTAGAAAAAAATTTGATATGTAAAAAATGTTCGTCTAATAAAATAAACAAAAAAGTTAATATGTGTTTTTCTTGTACAATCAGTAATTCGGCGGCAAATGATAGTTGCAGTTTGTTTCGTGCTATAACTCCATAAATATTAATGATACATTAAAAATCAATCTGATTTTTTATATTCCTAATTAGTAGTATAGTGTTGACTACTGTGAGATTTTTTTCCCAATTTGAACAACACGTGCAACAATTGGTTTATTGCTATGTTTAACAATAATTTGATAACAAAAACATATCATCCATTGTTCATATCTCGTCGAGAAACCACGAATTAAAAAAAAAATGATTCTATGACCAATACAATGTGAAGCGTCCAAGTCACGTTTTTTCCGCGTGCAGCAGGCTGAAAGAATGCCCCTTCCACTGCTCACTTTCTGACTCTTGTAGTAGGTACAATTTTAAACTATTACATCAACAATTTTTTAAATAATTGAGTTTAAAAGCTGCCGAATATAATACTTTAACCATCTCCCTATGAGTTCCTACTTAAATAATCCCTTAAAAATAAACAACGCAGCAGCGATTTTTTGAAAAAAATCTCAGCTTCTAGTGGTCGTACAGAATTTTTTTTTAAATATGCGCCAAAATCTCACCTATCACGTCCACTTATCGATATTTCGATACTAGCAATTGTCGAAGAGTTATTTTATTTGTAGGGGAGAGTGGGGAAATCCCGGACTGCGGGTAATGGCGGACACGCCAGTATAGCTATGTTAGAACAAGATAGCAGATATTTTAACCGCCACTCGCGCCCGAATGCAGTGCCGAACAGTGAATGGTGAGGTGAGGTCGCGTTCGCCGTACAAGGTGAGTTAAGTCAATTATTTTTCAACATTTTCATCTTATTTTTTAGTAAAATTGAATACGTTTATATTATTTCAAGCTAAACATCTATCGTCTAATTAAGCAACGTTTGTAAGTAATTGCCAAGTGCATTACGATATTTTAACCTCAAATAAATATATAGTTTTTCGTTGTTTTTGTGAGTCGGAAAATGGCGGACGATTTATGTGGGATAATCACAGACATCCGTAATTACGCCTATATGGGTTATTATAGGCCGAATACCCAGTTATATAGACTTTTTATAAACCTACTCAAATAATTTTTTATAAACTTACCTACACCTTTTTATACTTCAGATGCCTCGAAATTACCAAAGAAAGACGGAGACCAAATACAAATTAGAAGATTTACAAAAAGCTATTCAAGACGTCAAGAACAAAAAACTTTCATTAGGAAAAGCGGCTATCGTTTACTCTATACCAAAAACCACTATACACGACCATCTTAATAAAGAAATTATAAAGACCCCAAAAAGTGGAAGAAAGGCTATATTTTCTGAAAACCAAGAAAAAGAATTAGAAGAACACATTTTAAAATGCAGTAAACTATTTTATGGCTTAACTATAGAGATGGTGAGGAAAATAGCTTTCAAATTTGCTGAAGTAAACATCACAAATGGCGGGAAAGGACTGGTTTTATGGATTTCGAAAAAGGCATCCCAACATTTCTCTCCGCAAACCTGAATCTACTTCTATTAATAGAATTACAGCGTTTAATGAAACAGAAGTGAGAATCTTTTTCGAAAACTTGGAAGCCTTACAAAGGAAATACCAGTTTGATGCCAATCGCATTTACAACGTTGACGAGACCGGCTTTTCTAACGTCCAGAAAAATTCTAGAATTCTAGCTCCGAAGGGCTAGAAATAAGTCGGCATGGCTACAAGTGGTGAAAGAGGCACAAACAACAACAACAACTGTATGTCCAAAAGTATGTCCCTCCATTTTTTATTTTCAAGAGGAAGCGAATGAATGCTCATCTACTGCATGGAGGCAATGCTGATATGGTGCCGTGAGCGATTCGGGTTGGATTAATGAAAACCTATTCATAGATTGGTTACATCATTTTATCTCTTACGCTAAACCAACTGTTGAAGAACCTATTCTTCTTATTTTAGACAACCATGAAAGTCATATTAGCCTGGCTTGCTACCTGCTTTGTCGCCAGAATGGAATAATACTGTTATCTCTTCCACCACATACGTCACATCGTATGTAACCGCTGGACTTAACATATTTTGGATCGCTCAAAACTGCATACAACAGAGAACGGGACTTATACATGGCTTCAAATATAGGCCGAAAAATTACACAGTATGAAGTTGTCGAGCTTTTCACTTACGCTTTCAATCGAATCACCAATACAGAAAAAGCTGCAAATGGTTTTCGGCAGCTGGTATTTGGCCATATATGCAAAGAGCAGTAACACCTGATGCCCAGATAGCATCGACACCATCTGTGCAACGAGCAGTAACACCTGATACCCAGATTGCACCGACACTAACTATGCAGAGATCAGTGTCACCTAATGCACAAGTAGTTCCATTATCAGTTGTGCAGCAGCGATCAGTAACACCTTTACCTGTGTTGGACAAATCAATTCCACTTCAAGATGTTGTTAATGTTCCCCCACTGCCACAACAGGAAAGTAGGCAATGTTCCAGAAAGAAACATTCAATTATAATCACTAATATCCCTATGAAAGATGATATGAAGGCTAAAGATAGGAACGTACAGCGCAAGAAAAAGAAAGTCAACAAAAGTGCTACAAAGGTTGACGAAGGGTATTATTGTCTTATTTTTAATGAAAAGTATGAAGAACCAATCACAGAAGATTGGATAATGTGCATCAAATGTAAATTGTGGGCCCACGAAAATTGCACGAATGGTGCACACCAGAGGTTTTGTTTTTTGTTGAAATTTGATTTTATCTTTGAGAGTTTATCTAAGTTGATTATGAGAACATAAGAATGATTAGTTTAAGTAAATATTAAGCTATAAATCAACTTAAGCAACTTCATTTGGTTTTATTGTATTTCAGTTCTCCCCTAAGTGTTAACAATTACCCCACCTTCCCCTAATGAAAAAAACCAACCAAAAATTTGTCTTGAGCTTTCATTGGCACACCCGCAGATCACTGAATGATCTCTAGATCTTCTTCTTCTTCTTCTACTTGTATGAGATCTGTTGATCTGTTAATTCCGGTCTTGCCTCCCTATCATTTCCTGTGATGTGGACTGCCAGCTATCTCTCCATCTTTTCGGCGGTCTTCCTGGTGGTCGGTTTCCTGCTGGTTTTCCCTCTAGTACTATGCGGGGTAGTCTGTGTTCGGACATCCTTTTTACGTGGTGATACCATTCCCGTCTTCTTTGTCTTCCCCATCTTACTATATCCTGTATCTCGCATTGTTCTCTGACGTCTATATTTCTTACACGATCTCTTCTGGTTTTACCGACTATCATCCTCATTACCCTCATTTCAGCCACCCGTAGTATACTTTTCGTTTTACTAGTGTCTTCTCTCGTCTCTATTCCATATGTCATTATGGGTCTTATGCATGTTTTATAGATCTTAATTTTGCTGTCCATTCGCATATATTGATTCTTCCATACAAATTCTCTTAGGCATCCTGTGGTTGCTGCGGCTTTGTTTACTTGGCATTTTACGTCCTTTATAGGTTCATGACTGCTGGATATATTTACGCCAAGGTATTTGAACTGCATCACTTGCTCTATGGGTCTGTCCTGGATTACTAGTTTGCATCTAATGGGTTCCTTACTGATGGTCATACTTTTCGTTTTTTCGATGGAGATATTCATATTAAGTCGTTGTCCCACTTGGTATAATTTAAAGAGCTGTCTCTGCAGATCGTCTTCGGTTTCTGCGAGGATTGCGGTATCATCGGCATAGCCCACCAAGCTGATACGTGTGTTATTTATTCTGTACCCGATGTTTAATGTTGCCACTTCTTCTATGATTTTATCCATAATGAGGTTAAACAGGAAGGGGCTGAGACTATCTCCCTGTCTGATTCCTCCGGGCGTTGGTATGCTACCTGAGGTGTGTTGTTCTGTGTTAATTTGTGTTGTATTGGCAGTGTTCAGATTGCAAATTGTCTTTACTATATTGGCGGGTATTTGTTTATCAATAAGCATTCGAATGACGTCGCCTAGTTGGACTTTGTCGAATGCTTTAGTGAGGTCGACGAAACAGACGAATGCTGGTGTGTTATATTCTATGGCCTTTTCTTTAATTTGTTTCATGATAAATATTGCGTCCGTAGTCGATCTGCCTTTTCTGAACCCTTGTTGCTCTTCCCTATTAACTATTAGCTCTTCTAGCTTCTCTTTTATTATTCCTGTGGACAGTTTCATAGTTGTGCACAGTAAAGTTATTCCTCTGTAATTTTCGGGCAATGTCTTTTGTCCCTTTTTTAATATAGGAATTGTTATGCTCGTGTGCCAGTCGTTTGGAATTTTCGCTGTACTCAGGATTTTGTTAAATAAAGTGGTAAGCTTTGTTACAAGTTCCGGGCCACCATATTTTAATAGTTCGTTAGGTATTCCATCTGTCCCAGGTGCTTTTCTGTTCTTTAGCTTTCCTAGTCTTTCTCTTGATTCCGTCTCTGAGACGGTTGCGTTTGATGCTGTCCGGTATTCTATTTCTTGTATTTCTTCAGCGTTATATAGTGTACCAAAGTATTCTTCCCAAGTTTCTATTGCGACTCCTTTACTTTGAACATACTCATTCACCGGCTTCTTTCTGTTCTTTAACATTTTCCACACCTTTCTTTGGGCGCCATGTATATCATGATCCATATCGCTTGTGAATTTATTCCAATGCTCCCTTTTGATGGCCTTAATACGTGAATTGACTCGGTTTCTAGTTTCTATATATTCTGCGTGTTTTTGTTGGTTTGGTGTGCTTTTGTATGTTAAGTAGCTTCTCTAGATCGCTGAGAATAAACAATAAAAAAAAACATAAAATATTTTAAAGAAATTCACTGTGGAAAAAACTGTTGAATATTTTTACTTGAAATTTTGCATACTCGTAGTATGTAATAAGAGGCTCCTTTCGGTTTTTTCCAGATGTTAAATTCCGCTGGCTTAAAAGCATTGACCTTGAAAACTCCTTTTTATTTTTCTTATAATTACAGTTACTTTAAAACTACGCTGCTAAAATACTACAAAGAAATTTTGTAAAATCAATAAAATAAACAGATAATTTATCACGATAATAAACGCATAAATACAACGGTTTTTACTATTATTCAAAATATACTCTACGATGGTTAATACACTGTTACAATTTATTTTTGTTTACCAACATAAACGTACTTGTTCTTTTTTTCAATTAATAATCATTACGAGCAAATGAAAAGACAGTGTTCAAAATCATTTATCTTTAGTGTTCTGACGCATTAGATATTAAGCTGATTACACTAACCGCTACTATAGACCCCTACTCTTGTCGGCTGTTAAAACCAAAACATGGTGAATCATGGGCGAAAAAATGTGTTTCTGCAGATCGGTCGCCATTTATATTTTTGGACCTTCAGAAAATAAATGTCATAAATTGACGGCAAGTGGCTACGTGAAGTAAGGGCAGAAAAAAACTTCATAGTAAATTTGTTGTATGAGATTAGCAATATGAGAACCAGAAAACCAGTAGGATTTGCGACCGTGGTGATCGACGTCCCAACAAATTCTTTGTTTTTAATGTGATCGTTTGTCATCGTCATCGACGCTTCTCTTGATTTTTTGTTTTGCCGTGCGATGACATTAGTTAAATTTCTGAATTTATATTTGTAAATGTCATCAAGACATTTATAACAATGCATCCATGTATGGTATTGTTTTGTAAGTCCGATTAATTCATTATTTTCGGTAAATATATATATATATATATATATATATATATATATATATATATATATATATATATATATATATATATATATCGTCCCCATTTCGAGGTCGTAGAACACAATTTTGGCTTTAACTTCGTATTATTTTTCCTTAGTTTCCCGGAAAACTCAAAAAACGCCAATCGTCACTTCACTAAGTACTTTAATTCTGATGAAAACACCGAGCTTACATTTTTGTTTTCAATGGTACTAGTAGAAATATCATGTATGTAATATATTTCAACTATTTTTGGACAAATTTTAATGAATAAATTTAGAAAAACTTGTATTTTTAACAAAGAACCAAAAATACGCTCCGGAAAGGCCATCGACCATTCGACTCGCGAAAACGACTAATATTCGTTTGAGACGTTGCCAGATACTGTCGTGGTATGCACTATAAAATTCGTCCATCTCAGTCAACAACATAGTGTCATTTTTGTAATGTTTTATACAGTCTCAAGGAAAAATTAATCTTAACCACCCAAAATTTTTGGTTAGTTCAGGTTTAGCTTGATTTTGATTAAATTGAAAAACTGAAACTAATCTGAACTAACCTAAATTAACCTAGACTTATACTTTCGTATACTTTTCGTATATAAACTACAAAATTTATCCATTGCAGTTACAGCATAGTTTAATTTTTGTAATGTATAAAAAGAGTAAAATAAATCTTAACCACCCATAATTTTTGGTCAGTTCAGGTTTAGTTTAGTTTTGGTTGGTTAGATTTATTAATTAAAAATGTTATTGTCCAGCAGAAACCACGTAAAGGCGGGACAATCTGTGAAAGAAAAGTATACATGTGAATTTCACAGAAACCGTATTAATCTGGCAACAGCGCTAATTTTTTGAGTTTTAGAAACGAGTCACACCACTATTTAATGGTGGAAGACATTTTGTTTTGATTTGTTTTTTTGATAATGTTTTTGATTTTTACGATAAAAATGTGCTAATTTATGAATTTTTATATAATACAGAGGCTTCCCTCAGTGTGGAATTTGTGGTTGTAACAAAATTTTAACGATTTAGTACAAAAAACTGAATCTAAAATAAAAAGTGTTTTTCACTGTGAAGAAATTATGGGAAACGGAGGTTAGAATCGTGTTCTATGAACTCGAAATAGGGGAAATACCGAAATTTTTTCATCGTTTTCCTAGATGTCCCATAATGCAAATTTTTAAGCACAGAATTATGTTTAAATCTGTTTTTTGCCATTATTTATTTTATTATTCATATAATAATGAATTCTAAATTGTAATTTTCTCAGTATAATAACGTAATGAAAGGTTGCTCAAGTCCACTCTTGTCCTCTGACCTACTGCGCAAATACAGTATAGCCCTTTTAAAGGTAGTACAGCTTTACATGCCAGACCGAATTTATTGTAGGGTATTCCCCATCCTTTTACCCCCCCCCCCAACTTCCTTGGGATATGCGTATAAGCGACTTCCCATCAATGTTGCCAACCTACCTCGTATGAAAAACGGTAGATCCGTTCGGAAAAAAAGGTATATTTCGAAAAAAAAATCGGTAGATCTGCTAGAAAGACGTTAAATAGAACTTTATATTTATTATAACGTTTAATTTTACCTTTAAATTAACATGTATGTAAGAAAATAAATAAAATATTAATATTTTTGTTATAAATTAGACATTACATTACCTTAAACTCAAGAAAATCAATATAAATACAAATCGGCTTTATTCATTTTTTAGTTAACTTGCCGACTTATATTACTATCACTACTCTCGCTTTTTTTTTTTTGTTTTTGAACGAAAAAGAAGAATTGAAACCGAATCAGCAGCAAACTTCCATCTCAATTTTTAGTTGCCAAATTTTTGGGATTCAGAGATGGAAAGTCGAAAATTATCCCAGTAATTTTGTTGAGTTTTGGTACCGTATCTTTGGTTAGTTATGTTTTTTTTTACCGGGATAAACCTGGTAACAAGGATTTTGTGCAGTTTGCACGGGTCAACGAAGGAATCAGGCTGACCCCAGAAGATCGGGTAAGAAACTTTAAAATAATTACTCTTAAAACGATCTTGCATAGTTTTTTTATTTATTAAAAGATTTCTGTTCAAAATTGATTTTTAGTTATTGAAATTAAAACATAATTTCTTAGATCCAAAATTAACTACTTTAGAATATTATTAAGATATATTTTGGGGTTTTAGGGCCGATCATTTCTTTTTTTTTTGTGATAAGTATATAGTTCTTGAATTTTGAAATTTGTAAGTATCTGTTTTTTTTTTTTGATATCTGCTACCTTGCAGTGCCTTTTTATTCCCTTTGTTATCAGTAAGAGTTAGTTTTGAGAGTGCATTTATTACTAATTGTAGTTTGCACTAATAGTAATATTGAAGTATTTTAATTTGTATGCAATCTTAGGGCTCCATTCTGGGTTTATTATTGACAAATTTAAAGTTTTTTTTTGGACCGTGATATGTTTAAGGCCGCGTTAACTTTCAGTTTAATTCCAGCAATCTTTCTTTTTTTGTGTGGTTGACTGCAATGCTTGGGTATTAGAGACTGGCTTATTTAGTGAAATTAGGAATTTTTTCGATCTTCTGGTTATTTTTAATAAAAGTTAATTTCTGAACACGTAACCTGTCTTTTCATATTGTATTGTAGTAATTTATTTAATCATATTTTGAGGAAATCTATTTTATGGTTATTTATGTATATAGTTAATATAGAGTTAATTAATTCGCGTTCCATTTTAGCCTGGTTTAACCCAATTTGAAATTACTTTTTATGATTTCGAATTCAATTTTTGACATAAACTACACACTAAATGCATGTCGAATTTTATAAGCGAAAGTGTTACATTTTTTAAATGCTTTCTAGTTTAGATTTACACAGAGTTTCTGGACAGATTACTTAAAAGCTCTATCAAATATACAGGATGATTCATTAAAGCATTGTGAATCAAGAATGCCGGTTTAAATGGAAAGTTGACATTTTTGTAATAGAGCAATTTTTCTTGCAAAAGTATGAAAAGTTCAATTTTGACCTAATTATATTATACAAAGATTGAATTTTGATCCATTATATTTTATATAGAATTTGTATAAAATGAAATTTAAAAATAGTAGTAAAGTAAATATAGAAAATAATGTGTGCAGATCAAAATAAAACCAAAAGAAAACTTGTTAAACATCTGGTATATATTTCATTAAAAATGACCAAGCCAAGTAACAACAAGAAAACAACAAAAATCAACTAGTACACGAGAGACCTGCATACAAGAACAAAATATATCGCACTCGGCAGAGGGGAAGAGCCTGTGATGCTGCTCATCCAATCAGGAAGCGAGTCAGCTAAACAAAACTCGAAATTCATTAGAGGCCACCATCAGTTCTTAGCGAGTAACGAGACGAACCGCACTTGAAAATGCCAAATGAGATTTTGGCGAAAAGTCGTGAAAACGATTTTTTGAACGAACGGATTGAAACTCGGAATAACCAAACTATTCATATATATATATAATATATATATATATATATATATATATATATATATATATATATATATATATATATTTCTGAATTTTCTTGGGTTCTTCTAATTATCATTTTAACGTCTCGCCCATGCTTTTGGGTTTATCAAAAATATATTATCAGTTCATGGATAAAATCTATAAAGAAAAACAGAACAATCAGCAATCACTTAAACAGCTAAATGCACTTAAAATAGACATACATATTTTATAAAATGAACACACCGTACAATATCAAAAATTTTAAATTCTTTGCTAGATACGCACCCGTTGTAGCTGTGCCGTATAAAATTCAACTAAGAGTATACATTGCCAGTACGAAGGAATTTGGTGCTATCAGTAAATTTTTTTTATATATATTTTTATTAATTATTTGTGAATCAATTATTATATTATTAAAGACTCAAATATTTTTTTGGTATTTTAGTATTACATTTGTTATAATTTTTAATGGAGTTTTTTAATTAATTTTGTTATTATATATTTGGCCAAGATTTTTTATATCTTGTTTGTCGTTAACGACATGCTTTTCTTTTTAAATGTGAATCATCTCCTTAATAAGCAGTTTGTGGTAGTTTTGGTCTTGGGCTAATATCCGTGTATTTGCGAAATCAAATTCGAGTTTTTTAGAGGATTCATGCTTATGTAATGCAGTTGAAGCATTTTTGGTGTATTGTGTATTCAATCTATTATCCAAATATTGCGTTGTCATGCCTATGTATTTTTTTTGGGCAGTTAAGGCAAGGTACAGCGTATATTAAATTTGACTTCTTTTTGGTTGCTACCTTCCTTTTTAATGGAGTGAAAGCGAAGATAAAAAATTTTGAGATTTGTGAGAATAGTAACACTTAATAATCTGCTCTTTTTGTTCCGTGGAACTACCATTGTAACAAAAAAAAAATGGCGCGAAACACGGTACTTACGCTTCGACGACCTGAATGAAAGCCAATAACTTGGAATCCTCTTGTGTGCTAGGGTGTGATGTATGCTGTTGCCCGCTCTCACCGTGCCAGCATTGTATTACCCCTCACCCTAAGGCCAAACTGGTAATTTACACATATGTCGATGCTGACGACTGTCTCATTCTGATTTGATGAATGATATAGTATTTTCTTTATCTTACTTAAGAAACGTCCAGGTTCCAGTTTGGATTTTCCAGACTTATATATTCGATAATTGTGTTCGTCAGTAGGTATATACAAAAATTAAATTTTCGGGAAAAGGAACCTATATACATATACATATATAATATATATATATATATATATATATATATATATATATATTGTTTATTTTCTTGATTCTTGAACCATAGATTATATCATTTTTCTTAATTTTGTATTTTCTTGGGTTTAGGTTCTAGAACCTAACCCAAGAAAATACAAAATTAAGAATAATGATATTATATATATATATATATATATATATATATATATATATATATATATATATATATATATATATATATATATATAGATGGACTATATTTGAAATTTTAGGTGGCCCTGCCCCTAAACCCTTGGTACCCTTTGTTTTTCAAATTATTGACGTATCCCGAAAATAGGTGATAAATGGGGGATAATAAAGTGGTGGGTACAATGCAGAAAATGTTCTCAATAACTATTTAGTCTACAGTTAAGTTATCTGTATACTTAACACTTCTTTAAACCTTACCTTCCATAATGGTCCTCCATGATTTTCCGTTATGCTGGAGTCGCGCTCTGAAGTGCCACAACCGCCACCCGCGAGCATTTACCTTCTTGGATATAGGTGCCTTTTTTGCCAGTTACTCCTGGATCGCCATAACAGTCTAAGAAGTTGTTCTGCAAAAAATAATAAAATGGATATATTTTTTTGAAACGGAACCATTTAATACCACTTATAATGGAAAAGGGTTCTATTTGGGCTGTTCTCTACCCATTTGTGAAACAGAAGTACTACATTTATTTTCAGGTTTTAAATTTTTTCAATAAAATATAAAACAGTCTAACCGTTTAGTGTGAAGGCTGCTCAGGTCTTGATTTGGATATGAGAGACCTTGATAGATTCGAAAATACTTGACTTCGAATATTCGTTAATATTTCAATTCGATAACATTTTCAAATTGAATTTCAGTATCTTTATCCACGTTTTCAAGGACATCCTCTTCTAAAATCTCTGCTTTTTGTACAGTGTGAGTCAACGACTGGATGAAGTAGGTTTGTACCTTTTCGGTGAAATTAACAAAGAAACTATATTTATTGTTGATACAGTTTATTTTTAAGCAGATTTTAAAAATATTTAAGACTCTACAGGATGAGCCAAAAAACTAGGACAGCATAAAGTTGTATTTTTTTAAACGGAACACCCTATATACGAATCGTATTTTCGATTTAGCTTATAAATTTAAATCTTTTGTATTAAGGGTTTACTATAACAAAACTTTATAGTTTCTGAGATAATTAAGTTTAAAGAAAAAAAGTCACATTTTCAAGCATCAATTCAATCCTAAATAACGTTTCAATTTTGTGACAAATATATTCAAATTTGGAATTTAGCAAGGCCAAGGACAAGTTAACATAATTTTTACCTAATATTTGCAATAAAAGCTACAGGGTGTTGAACACATCGGCTCAAATTTGAACAAGTTAAAATGAATAAATATCTTTTTTTTTAAATGGTACGCCCTGTATATTTTCATGTTATTTAATAGAGTAATAAAAACCCTAAAAGTTTTGTTCAATATATCCTATACCTATTTATAATAGTTTTTGAGATATTTCAGTTTTTCTATTTTCCATACTTTTTTACAGAAATAGTCTTCATTATCATAGTAGCCATGGCAAAAACAATGTAAAAGAACATTTTTCTGTGTGTCAAATTTATAACCGCAATCGCTTCTTTGGTTTTTATGTAGTGTAGTTTGGGTTTTTTTTTGCATTCATCTTATATTGTAAACTGAATTTTCCAAAGAATGAGTTAATAGATATGATTTATACAATAGGAGAGGCTCAAAAAAATTGCCTTCTTGCTCAAAGAATTTACAAATGAAGTATCCTGATCGACGCTAGCCTAATACCCATACTTTTCAAAACTTAATGCAAAGATTTGATTCTTCTGGTACTGTTGATTATCTAAAACGTAAAGTGGTCAACAAACCAGTAACTAATGAAGAAAAAGAACTACACGTATGTTAAATGTTCAGGAAAATCCTTATATTGGTAGCCGTCAGTTAGCAGCATTATGTGAAACATCACAATCACCGCTAATCGCACTACCAAGAAATATAGGTATCATCCATATCACATGGAATTACACCAAGAATTGCATGGACAAGGATTTTGAAAGTCGTGTAAACTTTTGTCGTACAATAAATGCGGGAAATTCAATTAAATCCAAATTTATTATGCAAGATAATGTTTAGTGATGAAGCTACTTTTAGAAGTAACGGTGCCGTAAATAGACGCAACATGCATTATTATGCCACAGAAAACCCATTTTGGATTAGAGAGGTGCAACATCAAATCACTGGTCATTAAATGTTTGGTGTGGTATTCATCATAATCGAATTATTGGACCCCACTTTAATGAACCACTAAATGGCCATAGTTATCTGAACTTTCTACAAGAAGAACTAGCCCAACTGCTTCAAGGTCTCGATAGGGATAAGCTCGACAGTATGTGGTTCCAGCACGATGGTGCGCCTCCGCATTACCATCGTGAAGTTCGTGCGTTTTTGGACCAACGATATCCGCAAAAATGATTGGACTTGGGGGTTTCATTGAGTGGCCACCAAGGTCTTGCGACATCACCCCATTAGATTTCTTCCTATGGGGTTATATTAAAAATAAGGTGTATGTTAATCCACCAACAACCGTGGAAGATATGCGAAACAGGATTAGGGACCTGTAGAACAATAACGCCACTAATTTTGTCCAGGGTCCGAGAAAATCTGCAAAAAAGACTAAATGTGTGCATTGCACAAGAGGGTCGTTTATTCGAACACTTATTAAAAAGAAATAATTAATCTCAGTATTTAATAGGTAATTTTTTTGTTTCATATTTAGTATAAAAGTAAATATGTATTTGCCTTGTCGTTATTGTTGTGTTAATTTTTTCACATTATGTTTAATTAAACTATTGCCGTTGTAATATAACGAATAATGTATTTCATCATATTTAACCACATTCTGTTTGTTTCTGTAGTTTCTTTTTATTATTTTACATGGCTACTATGATAATGAAGACTATTTCTGTAAAAAAGTATGGAAAATAAGAAAAACTGAAATATCTCAAAAACTATTATAAATAGGTATAGGATATATTGAACAAAACTTTTAGGGTTTTTATTACTCTATTAAATAACATGAAAATATACAGGGCGTACCATTTAAAAAAAAAAAGATATTTATTCATTTAAACTTGTTCAAATTTGAGTCGATGTGTTCAACACCCTGTAGCTTTTATTGCAAATATTAGGTAAAAATTATGTTAACTTGTCCTTGGCCTTGCTAAATTCCAAATTTGAATATATTTGTCACAAAATTGAAAACGTTAGTTAGGATTGAATTGATGCTTGAAAATGTGACTTTTTTTCTTTAAACTTAATTATCTCAGAAACTATAAAGTTTTGTTATAGTAAACCTTTAATAAAAAAGATTTAAAATTATAAGCTAAATCGAAAAACGATTCGTATATAGGGTGTTCTATTTAAAAAAATACAACTTTATGCTGTCCTAGTATTTTGGCTGACCCTGTAGAGTCCTAAATATTTTTAAAATCTGCGTAAAAATAAACTGTATTAAACAATAAATATAGTTCTTTGTTATTTTCACCGAAAAGGCACAAACCTACTTCATCCAATCGTTGACTCACCCTGTACATTGTCGCAATTGATACTCATACATTCTTTGCAAAACATACAGCAAGTTCATCCTAATTTCCGTGGCAGCCTGTAGTACATCTACAAGCCTTTTCTAGGCAAAATCTCTGGAGCAGGAGGTTCATGAATGCTATTGGCTATCAAGCCATATTTAGGTTTTTTTCAACCCCAGTCAAGAGGATTAAAATTTATTCCGTTTCACAGCTACATTTGAGTGTTATTCGACTTTGCTCCATATAAAAACGCTTTATGACAGGACAATTAAAGGATTAAGGGATTAAGCATATTTTAGTATAATTAACTGTCCCATTATTTAATAACCCATCACCATTTAATACGTTTGTTGAAATTCTTATTCAATATTAACAAATACACTCGGATTATATGTTTTTATAAAGAAAAAATCAAGTTTGTTGTAAAAAATGAGAATCAAAACAATATCAAGGTAAACGCGATGAATATCGAAAAAAATTGCTTATTTTGAACGACTATATCTCAATCAATTTTAATTAAAATTATTTTTTTAATGTATTTTTTTAAAGGAAATGTAATTTTTTTTCCTGTAAAGCAAAACCTATACCTATCTTTGCTCAAAAAAAAGTTACAGGCAAAAAAATTAAAAAAAAAACAATAAATTTGATTGTTTTTTTTCAATTTTTATCTGGTAAAAAATCGTTTTTCATTATCTTAATAAGTAATCTTGATGAAAATTATATTCTCTACAAAAAGATTTCTATTAACTATATCCGAATTTTGTTTCGTTTTCGAGTTATATTTAAAAAGCTGAAAAGGTTGCATTTTCACTCCTGTCTCAGACTGCACCATTTGATTTAATAGCACTCCGCGGTTTTCTCATCTGAATGACCAACTGAACGATTTCTGCAATAACAACCCTTGAACGCTCTCTGTTCCTTATTGCCCTATTTTTTTCATGATATAATCAATAGCGTTTTAACGATATTTCATAAATAAGGCGGTTTTCATGTTAAAAACTACTGGGATTTGATCTACGCTAGTTTGGATAGAAACTCTGAAACAGGGCGGATCCAGCCTCTCTCTTTGGGGGGAGGGCGGTGATATCACAAGAGTACAGTATGGCAAGCAAAAACAAGCTGCCGATGGGGAGGAAGACACTGGCAACATTCCAATTTCTAATGTAAAGGGCAGAGTCCGGTCTATTTTTCTGAATCTGAAGCTCTTGGAGAGAGGGGGGGCGATCACAAGAAAAAACAAGTTATCAACGGGGGGCGGGGGAGTGCCAGAAGCATTCACGTTCCTAATATAAAAGGCAGAATCGGTTCTATTTTCCTGAACTCAAAGCTCTTGGGAAGGGGAGGAGGATCGCAAGCATACACATTCATATACTCAATTAGATTTAAATATTATAAGCTTTTATAAATTTACTACAACAATAAAATTTCTGATAATTCAATTTAATTTCTGTCAGTGAGCAAAGTA